>QANT01009338.1:0-64520 GCA_003254885.1 Purshia tridentata | reverse complement strand
AATATATTCATATTCATACATTTATAGCAATGCTTTCAATTTTAAATTTTATAATTTTGAATTGTGTTTTTTTCTTTTTGGTGGGAGTTCTTAACGGTGATTAAGAACTCCAACTTGGGATAAAAAGAAAAGGAAAACAACTCTCAGATTTGGGTAATTTAAACAGAATATGGTTTTAAAATTAGCAAACATAAACTATATCATATTCATTTTTAAGAAGTATTTAGTTGTGAAATTAATTTGTTTTAGCATTGTATAATAGTGGATGAAGTAACACGTAAATTATAAAATGTATGAATAATAATTTGAAAACACATAAAGCGTGAACTTAAGAGTTTTATATATATTCTCAATAGACTCCAACATTCAAATTAATATAATTAGTAGTTTCATAATAAAAAATGAATTAGACGGTTTTAAGTTATTAATATTTCCATTTATAATGAGATATATATGGATGATTTATTGGCTATTAACTACCATTTTCCAGTGGTTAATTCTTGAAAGCTAGTAATAAGATGGTTATTAACTTTCTTTAACTAACTTTAACTCATATGCTTATCCAATATTTATGATTTGAGCTCACGTGGTTATATAATCGTGATTTACTTCCTGTGCTTAGAGACATAGAGCTCTTAACTTGGGTCATGCACATAACTCATTTCTTATTTGGTTATATATATTGAGATTTGTTTTTCTATCTTTTGAATTACAATAATATTGTTCTTAACTTAATCACTTTTAATATATATAATTATAAAATTTATTTTAAAAATTTTTGATGCAAGTTAAGAAAATTTATTTCACGTAATATACTAAATTATAGACAGTCACTTATTTGAGATTTAAAAAAAAAACATTTCTAACAATATGTGGAACCTATATGCTATAATCTATATCACAACAAGTACATTCGAGAAATATAAACATACATTTTGAAGAATTTCTAATTCTTATTGTCCAATCATAAATAACTTTATATTTAGTTAAAATAATTATTGAGAATTTTAATCCTTTAATTACAATAATTTGAGAATAAGAAAAAGCCAAATAATCAAGTGAATTGAAATGGACAAACATGAGCATATATATATATATGTCTCTGGTACTTGGGTTCTTGAGGAAACAATACATGGATTCGTAATTTAGACAAAAACGGGCGGAGCTTCAAAAACCCGTACAACAGATCCATGTCCACCCTCTCAACCCCGTATCTCGCGGTCTCCGAGATTCACAAGACCCCCAATCATCATACAAAAACATGAGAGAGATAATAACAAGACAAGAAAGCAACGACAACAAGAAGAACAAGAAGTGAAACAGAAGCTGCAGTGAGAGAAAGGGAACCCTCAACTCAACTCGCGGTTCATCTCCTGCTTAAATTTATGTGTCAAAACTGTGCTCCTTTTTGAAACAGCAACTGGGTCACACACAACTCCCAGAAAAAAAGCAAAGAATATCAATCTCTCTCCAAAAACAGTTCCACCTTATTCAATAACATAGGAATAGGTGGAGGAAGACATGGGTATCCTTCATGATGATGTAGTGATCATCACACAGTCAGAGAAAGAAGGTGACCCAAGCGTGATTACAATAAATTGCCCTGACAAGACTGGCTTGGGCTGTGACTTGTGTCGAATCATTCTCTTCTTTGGTCTAAGCATTGTCAGAGGAGGTTAGCTGAAATGGGTGTTTTACTATACTGTTCTTCCATGCCATTTTCTGTTTTGTTGCTAAGAATATGCTGGGAAAGAGGATAAGAAATTTGAATACTTTGGTTGAGTTTGAATTGTAAAGGTTCAATCTTTTGTGTCTTTTTCCTTTCCTCTGCTGTCTAAGTAACCAGGCAGTGGATGGATTAGGCTCTCTTTTATTTTTTAGATTTTCTGAAACAAAGTGATGGGCATGTGAGAACTTAGAACTTTCTTCAATTTTGCTAAACCATACGTGGGCATATGAGATTTTCCACTGAATTTGTGAAACAAGTTATGGGTGTTTTAGGTGTTTCTCAGATTATGTGAAACAAAAAATGGGTACTTGAAGTTCAAAATGTTAGTTTTTTTCTCATTTTTCTATTTTTGTTTTGAAGATGTATCAACTGATGGGAAATGGTGCTACATAGTATTTTGGGTTATTGGGAACTCAGAGACAAGGTGGAGTTTGTTGAAGAAGAGGCTAGTGGGGACTTGTCCTTCTTGTTCTTCAGCTTCTGGGATTTCTTTTTACCGCTCCGAATTGCAGCCTCCAAAGCCTCCTGATGTGTTCCTTCTCAAGTTCTGTTGTTATGATCGAAGAGGCCTCTTACATGGTAATTTTCTTTTTAGCATCCAATGCTTGTTTCTGTATCTGCATGTTTCTTAAATTGTGCGAGTGGTTGGGATTTGATAATTATTTGGTTACTATGTGAATATATCGATCTGAATGAGGAATTTTGTTCTTCAACTTATTGCTAATCTTTTAAAAGGAACATCATCTGAAGGTTTTTTCGTATTGCCAAGAACTTCCACTGAGTTTGTTTAATCGTTTAGAAATCACAAGTAAAAAATGTAAACAATCTTATAGTAGCCACTAAAGGGTGGCAATATGATATTAAATAACAACGGATTAAGGTTGATTATTATTTAATAAGAACTCAAAGTTACACGACTTGCTAACACAAAATAAGAAATGGATAGATTAGAGTTATACATAAATAACCTGGTTTTGGCACCATAAGCCTATTTAACTGGTATTGTCTGGTTTTCATACTTTTAATTTTTGTCCAGATGTGACGGGGGTTCTATGTGAACTTGAGCTGACTATAAAGAAAGTCAAGGTATCCACCACTCCTGATGGGAAAGTGATGGACCTATTTTTCGTCACAGACACCAGGTTCTAATCTCTTAATTTATTCTTCTAAACATCATATTGGTTGATTTTCAGCCTTTTGTTATTTCTTTTTAGTGCCTATGAAGTCTTTATGGTTGTAAAAATCCCAATATGGTTAATTTCAACCGACTGCAAACCTCTTATGGAATTATAGTAATACATGGTTACAAGTTTGATATACATATACTGCACAGGGAATATTTAATGGTAAATATTGGCTGACTAAGACATTCAATTATTTGAGCACTTGCAGATTTGAGTATCACTCTCATGTTTATCAGTGTCCTTCACCATTTCATTTATGTATTATTAATATCCCATTACTTAGGCACGTAGAGTTGTACTTTTTGAAGATTTTGAGGCATAGTATGTAATGGATGAGGAGTTAATGAATAAATGACTAAAGTCACGACATTTGAGGGAAGGAGGAAAGGTTCTAGGATCTCTCCTTTAGAAATAGGAGAGATGAGGTAACCAATTGGACTATCTACCAGCCACAGTTTGTTTTCATAGGTACTATGAGATCATGTATTTATTATATGATAATTAACGCACAGGTATGGAGGGTTATGAGAGGGACATTTCAATGGCCTATAAGCATCCATACAACTTTTAATAAACTAAAACATGTTTGTTGTTTATAAGTGATTTAATCTCTGAAATTGCATCTTCATCAGGGAACTTCTACATACAAATAAGAGAAAGGAGGAGGCATATGACTACTTACAAGCCGTTACGGGGAGTGCCATGATAAGTTTTGACATTGAAATGGTTGGTCCTGAGATTACTGCATGTTCTCAGGCATCCTCATTTCTTCCTCCTGCAATTATGGAAGACATGTTTCATTTGGAAATGCCTGATGAACTCACAAGTGGATCACTCACCTCTAGCAGTGTCTCTGTGACCATAGACAACTCACTGAGTCCTGGTCACACGCTGGTCCAAATCATTTGCAAAGACCACAAAGGCCTTCTTTATGATATAATGAGAACTCTAAAGGAGTACAATATTCAGGTAGATATATAAGTCATGTATTCTATGCATCACGGCCAATTGCATTAGTTTCTTCAAGAAAGATTGCTCGTGTCATTCTTTCCTGAAGATTTACAATACATATAAAAGTTAATTTTACATAAAAAGTTTCTTTTTTTGGATGCAAATCAAGTTTAATTCATGCATCCACCTCAATTAGATTAGGCTGAATTGTAAGTACTAGCATTACCAGTAGACAATACCCTTGTCAAAGGACATGTTTTTTTCTTGCTGCTTTAAAACCTTGAATACCTCATGTTTCGTTTGTAGCAGTTCATGGTTGGTTGGAATTTGACTGTAGTAAAACATGATCAGAAGCCTTTAGGGTCACAATATCTAAATATGTGATTATGATATAATGAATGCTATTATGAACCAGATCTCTTACGGGCGCTTTTCTACAAAACAAAGAAGAAGCTGTGAGATTGACTTGTTCATCATGCAAGTTGATGGAAAGAAGATAGTTGATCCTAGCAAGCAGAATGCATTGACATCCCGATTGCAGCTGGAACTACTTCGTCCTCTCAGAGTAGCTGTTGCTAGCCGAGGTCCTGACACGGAGCTGCTTGTTGCGAACCCTGTGGAATTATCTGGCAAGGGCCGGCCTCTTGTTTTTCATGATATCACCCTTGCTCTCAAGATGCTGGACACTGGAATATTTACGGTACTTCCTGATCCGCACTTTGTATTTCTAAACAGACATAGGAAATGCTAGCACAAAGTTAAGCTTTCCTTTGTATGCTCCAAGGACACCAGTAATTGTTACAAACCTTAACTCAGTAGAATATAGTCCCAACTCCTAAAAGAACTAATGGAACGTGATAAATTGTAGTCTACTACATTTGTTTTCATGTGGCCCCTGTTTATGCAAATGGGCCAACGCTTGTTGTCTTGATCAATTGTTTCTTTGTTTAACCTTCTCTATCCAGCTAATTAAGTTTTGCTGATTGTATTTCCAGGCTGAGATTGGACGGCATATGATTGGAGATCGGGAATGGGAAGTTTACAGAGTCTTGCTTGATGAAGGGGATGGCTTGTCAATTCCATGGAACAAGATTGAGGAACAAGTTTGGAAGATGTTGATGGGTTGGGAGTGATAACAAATGCAAATGCCTTTCCTCTTTGATGGCTGCGCACTTCTCCCTGTTACCACATCACTAAATGTAATTGATGGGATATATGTTGTTAAAAGGCCAAGCGGGTTGCATATCGTATATTACAGCTTGTCATGCTAACTCTTGTATAGAAAGAATTAGAAGAAATCAATCAGTAGCGAGGAGATGGAAAATGAGATTACAGCTATCATGGCACTTGCAATTTTTGTAAAAAGGTAGATATGGTGCCATTTATCTCATGCTTTGTTATAGTTGAAGTAAGTTCTGGCGATGGATGAATGTGGCTGGTCAATTAGTATCAAAATGTGCAGGTCAACACTTCCAGGAGGTCTATCTTTGTATTTTTTTGTATATAGAGCTCTGTAGGCTGAACGCTGAACTATATTAGAAATTAAAGAATAACTACTTTCCACTGCCAAAAGGAGCTCTCTCTCTCTCTCTCTCTCTCTCTATCTCTCTCTCTCCTTTGATAAGATATTTATGACCAAAAGATTGCTTGAGCTGGGATGCATTTTACCATTAGGTTGTACCATAACAAGTCAAAAGGAGTTGCATCACCACATTGTTTTCTCTGAAAATTTTCTTTAAAATTATTCACATCTGTGTAATATTTTAAGTGCTCTTACTTAATTGTTAATTTTTTTTATCAATTATTATAAAACTTTTAAGGAGAACATTTGAACCTGGACAAAGGGTCATACTGAATTGTTCTTAAATTGTTGACATGTGCTTTTATATGGTAATATTTTAAGAGCTCTTACCAACTCTTGCAACTCTCTTTCAAAAGGTGCAGGTTCTGTCCCAGCATGTTTTTCTAGCAATTATTAAAGATTCCATCAGAAACAAAATATATTCAATACAGATTCTTTTGATGCATCTCGAGTAAGTTGGAGCCAGTTTCTGTGGCCAAGAATTATCCTTATTTTTAGTCAAAAGGGTTGCATCAGTTTTTTTGGTTGTTCTCTCCTATATATTAATGCAGAGATGACAAAGCCTTGGCCTAGTGCATATAAAAAATGAAACTCTTGCAACTCTCTTTCAAAAGGTGCAGGTTCTATCCCAGCATGTTTTTCTAGCAATTATTAAAGATTAGCCGATCAGAAACAAAATATATTCAATACAGATTCTTTTGATGCACCTCAAGTAAGTTGGATCCAGTTTCTGTGGCCAAGAATTATCCTTATTTTTATTCAAAAGGGTTGAATCAGTTTTTCTGGTTGTTCTCTCCTATATATTAATGCAGAGCTGACAAAGCCTTGGCCTAGTGCATATAAAAAATGAGTTTCTGTCAAAACTAACAAAACTTACCCCAATCTTAAATAATAGCAGTTTTCATAGAACTCTACAAAAATAGCAAATAACTAGGTGTACAGGGAAAGCCATTTCCTCTTAATAATAATAATAGGTCAGGTCAGGTTCTAGGAAGTAGGAACAAGCCTTTTACACAAATTTTGACACACCTTTTAATCCATTGGATGCTTTTGTATCTAACGGTGCAAATACATCAAGTTCTTCCTCAGATATAACAAATATTTTCTTATTCAATTAAAAATATAATTATAACAAAGCTATTATCTTGAACAATTACTTGTATCTAATTCTCTTCTGAGTTTCCATTGGACTTGAGAGTTCCACCTGATTCACCTTTTCTAATGTTGTTATTGTTAAGCTCTCTAATTAAGCCAACATATTAATTACGGCTGAGGTTATCAGTGGTCTTCGACTCATGGTTTTGGTTAATTTCACTAATTAGCAATATGTTCTGTGGGAAGTTTAAGGGGCTCTACTACACCTTTGGTGCCTTTCTCTACTTGTCCATTTCTAAACTGATTGAAACCCCTTTTGCTCCTATATTTCATTATCACTTTTGATTTGGAGCATTTTGGCAGGCAGGTTTCGTTTGTTTGTGGCCATTATTGTTTCACTAGTCCTGTTTCTCATACTTCTTTTATGAAACGGTGAAAATTCAGAGCACTGTGTGGGACACTATGCTAGAATGATTGAAACACTAATTCAGATAAATGCTGTAGCACAAAAATACAGTACTTCTGCACTATATATATACACACACACACACACTCCTTTTTGTATAATAAGCAAAGAAACCAATTAAACCCATGAAGAATCTATCCAAAAACAGACAAGAAAAAAACACTGAAAAGGACCCATATTAGGGTAAAGTAAACATGTGAATGCCACAAGTACAGCAATTGTTGGGTCTTTCTTCAATAATCTTCTTGTAAAGTTTGCTTCACAGCTTCCAGTATATTCTCATTTTGTGCAAAATGCCTGCAACTACTGCCCAAAATAAGATTTCACCAAATATCACGTACAAGAGCGTTCCTAGCCTCTCCGAGTGCCATACATTGATAAACACATGAGTCTGGATCCAATTGACCTGTTGATATAGTTTTGTTCCACCACTCATTTAGATTACATCGAACTCCAGGAAAAAATTATGTGAAGCAATCAAATTTGGTATGAATTTAATGCTTGATAGTTGATACCACTTACCAGGGAATTGTCTGGGGATTCATAATACCATCCATTTACGAATGCTGCAAAGATGCCTTGTGCTGCCATCACAAACACTAGCATTGCATTCATTCCTATCCATTCTAGGAATAAAAATGGTTTCCGGAAGCCCCAAACATCAATCTGTTTATTCATCATATGGAAGATAGTCATTAGTCTTCCCTGAATTAGTCTTTAATTGCACTTGAACTGAAAACTTATGGAGTACTAGCTTGAACAAGTTGAACTGGTTTACCAGCAAGTAAAATCCAGAAAAAACTAATCCGGCTGCACCGCCGGTGAAACAAACATAGCTGAAGCTGTAGAGTTGCTTGTTGATAGGAATAGCTGCAAGCAAGTGATCACATTGAGAAGGTTTTTTTAACATTAGCCAAGAACTAGCTAGTTATACAAGGTATGCAAGGAAGCTCACCATCTGTAAAGTGTAGAATGATGGCTATGATAATTAAGACAATCCCCATTGAGACCCATTGTTTGAGCCTCTCTGAGTGACCCTGCATGAGAATCCAAATTCATCATCCTTGAAATGCATCAAATAATTTAAACATAAGAAGTGCACTAATCTGTATGTTTTAGAGAGATGGGTAACCTTGAAATGGATCAAAATGTGCCCATAATGGATGCCAATGGTGCCACTAAGGATAGCTGAAATTGAACTAAGAAACAGCAAGCAACAAAATAAATCTCTGTCTCTGGTTCATAGTAAGTCTTCATCTTTCATTTTTATTTTTATTTTTTCAATTGACATTACCTCAAAAGGCCTTCGGGTTCAAATGGACCGCGGCACCAACTTGGAGCGTCCTCTCGGAATGGGCCTTTACTGGGAGAACTAAGCGTGCAGGCCTACAAGTTGTCACAAAAGATTAATATATTTATTAGTGACGACTCCGTGACCTGCATCAATTAGAGCCAAGAGCTAACCTTCAAGCGGCTCCAAACAGGCTGAGAGTAGATATGGTTTATGCCCCAGACCTGTCGATCCACATACCCAACTGCATTGCAAGCAGGTCCTAGATGTCCTCTCATGCCACACTTAACCTGTAGAAAAAGGAAAACCAAAAGCTGCAGTGTTAGAATTATGGCTCCTGTGATAACTGTTAGCTAGACAACCGAGGAGAGTCAACAATGCATGTCAAGTTAACAATCACTGACGTGCAGTCTTATTTTCACGTGAAAATGCAAATAGATACAAAAAACCAAAAGCTGCAGTGTTAGAATTATGGCTCCTCTGATAACTGTTAGCTAGACAACCGAGGAGAGTCAACAATGCATGTCTTATTTTCACGTGAAAATGCAAATAGATACAAAAAGAGAAACATATAGTGAATAGAGATTAGAGGTTTTGAACTATCTAAAAGTTTAAACCATAAAGAATGTGTCAACAATACCGTGTATTCTTTGGGTCCATCATCGTTGTGCAAAACAAAACTCCAGTCTGGAACGTATAGTGCAAATGTTGTAATCATGTAGACAAGGAATGAGACGAACCCTCCAATCCTGCAGGGATGTTAAATATCAAATTAACAGTGAAATTCAAAGCCTTAGACATGACTTAAAAACGGGTATTGATTTAAAGAATGAATCTGTTTACTTACCACTGCCATTTATATGCAGTGAAAATAGAGAGGTGCCCAGAGTCAAGAACAGTTGGTCTGAGTTTGGTGGTCAGTGTCTCTATCAGAGCAACGACAAAGTAAACCAATGCTATTCTCTGCTTACCATATTTACCATGTACACATCAACAAAGAAAAGATTAGAGTACTGGGAGATATTGTTAGCTCAGACTCAGTTTTATTCAAAACAATTAATTTATGAATTTAAGGGTTCTTAAGACAAACACCTGGAGGATACCAAACCATCGAATTTGTTTCATGTCAACTCCATAAGCTAGGTCATATGGCGCATGGGAGTATCCTCCTGCACTACATGTGACCACACACAGAGTCACGTACCACACTGTGTTTTTATTTAAACAGATTATGTTTGTTATTGATAATTAGCTTTTTCCTATTACCTTGCAAAATAATTCCCCAAAAAAGAAGCTTCAATGTTCTTAAAATAATCTTCTTGATTGCAACCTGGGTCTTGGGAATTCTCTGCAAAATAAAAATTTTGAGATACTAATTAATGTGCATAGAAATCCATAATTGGGAATTTGCTCGGTACTTAACTATATCTAGGAATGATTACAGAGTTTTTCTTTTTGACATAATTATGTTATTATATTAATAAGCTATATATATATATATATATAAATTGCAACCTGGGTCTTGGGAATTCTCTGCAAAATCAAAATTTTGAGATACTAATTAATGTGCATAGAAATCGATAATTGGGATTTGCTCGGTACTTAACTATATCTAGGAATGATTACAGAGTTTTTCTTTTTGACACAAATTATGTTATTATATTAATAAGCTATATATATATATATATATATATATATAAACATACTTTGTACGTACCTTGAGAGCAAGGGCAATGGCGACACCTACAATGAAGAGGAAGAAGGGCATGACAAAATCAGCCAAGGTGCATCCGTTCCATGGCGAGTGGTCAATACGCGCATATGCTCCGCCAGCATCATCTACCAATATCATCACCTGCCATCATATATACATGCCATGCATGATCATATGATCATATACACATTTTCATGTAGTCAATGCTTATGAGTATGTATATATATAGTCCATTTATAGTAATAAACATATATACCACAATGGTAAGGCCTCTGAAAGCATCCAAGGTAGCAACCCTCTTGCTCTTCTGCTTAGTAACCTGCAGAGGCTGCTCCTCCACCTTTCGCTCCGCCTCTAGAGGCGCCGCTGCCTTATGAATCTTCTCCTCATCATCATCATCATCATCATCATCATCATCATGGTTATGAATGACATGATCTCCTACAGCGCCACGACCACTACTTCCATTTGCTTTCTCACTGATATTCAAATGATGATCTTCTTCTTCTTCATTGACAAGAACTGGTTTAGTATTCCCAAACCCTTCTTCCATCCTCTTAGGATCACCCTCCATAGCTGAAGTTTCTCTTTCCACTTGTGAACTACAGTACGTATAATTAGCAGTACTGGTGATAGTAAATTAGTAATAGTGGTGTAGCTAGTGAGATCGAGAGGGACTTATTTAGGAAGAGCTAGCAATATTAAGCAAGACAATGGTATAGTACAAAGGCCGGCCTTCATTTTTTGGCTTTGACTGGAGCCACTGGGCCATACATATATATATATATATATATATATATATAAGTGATTAATGATCGAATATATGAGTCTGACAAATAAAGACAGAAATATGGTCCAGATTCCATACCCAGTAACTGCCATAACATTGCTGCTTAATTCCTTGCTATAAAAATGGATGTACGCTTAGTCATTACATCGAGGGCCCGTACGTAGTGAGTATGCAACCTCTGTTTTGTTTTTTCGTGGACTGCAATCTTTTGAATTTACTAACACAACAATCATAGTGTATTCAAAATTTAGATTAATTAGACGCTACGGCACTTTAATTAAGGGTGGAGCAAAAACTGTTTATTAATATATCTTACACAAATAATTCCTAAGTAAGGGCCATGATCGAGTATTCTTCATCGCGTTCGGTAAGACTAAAACATCGTTGATCATAAACTTACACATATAATACTAGTACAAAAAATATTAACATTAGATTCATCCAAGCTCTCTATTCAATATAATGAAAAATACTAAGGATATGTACCATATTTCGGTAAGTCTGCCAATACAAATAGGTTTTAATTAATAGAGGTATAATAATACCAAAATATAGTACATCTAACATTATCCATATATAATACTTGATTTTGGGCGGATAGGTTTGACCTTAGGCCTTCTATGGTAAAGTCATTTTTTGATAGTCAAATGTCATTTTGGGTGTGTGAATAGTATTTTTTGAGTATCAGTTTCACTATAGTACTGATACTCATATTTGGGTATCATAATTTTAAATCTAATTAAATTATATCTATGACCTTAGGCCTTCTATGGTAAAGTCATTTTTTGATAGTCAAATGTCATTTTGGATGTGTGAATAGTATTTTTTGAGTATCAGTTTTACTATGGTACTAATAATCATATTTGAGTATCATAATTTTAAATCTAATTAAATTATATCTAATATTAATTAAGTATTGAAAAAAGTTATACCATTGATTTTATTTTAAGAAGATTATTAATTTAAGATCAATATTGAATATATTTGAATATTTCATTTGTTTATCCAAATTAAAATTTCTCTATTTTATTACCCAAAAATGATAAACATAACATTATTTATTTATTTTGTGATGAGTACACACAAAAAACACATAAAGAAAACCAAATACAAACAACTAAAGTTTTTTAAGTATTCAAACATGTGGGCACAGGCCATTTGGGTATCTCTCAAATTTAGGTTTTAAGTGATCAATCTAAAATGATTATCACAATCCGATGCATAGTGGATAAATTATGGTAAAATGTTAGTCATTTTAGCTTTTAGCTATCAAAATTCTTGTGCATAATAGAAGGCCTTAGTTTGTTAAATATGTGGTACATTAGACTATAAATCGAAGAACCAGTCTTACAGCCAAGAACAGGGTATTATATTGGATGTATCAGAAGTGAAAAACAAACTGATGGTGCATGGCATGCTACAATGCATATATAATTTAATTAGTGTATTAATGTGGACCCTGGACACTAAACATTCCAGCATTCCAGCATTCCAGCTTGCAGATGTTGATTACTCGATTCCAACTTTGTTGACTATACATCTCCAAGGTGAGCTTAAGACCAAAGCCTCATTTATATTGAATCCTTGTTTTTGTTTTTTATGTATGTAAGCTCATTGTATTGTTGGACAGTTTCTTGCCGGATAGCTCAAACCCAACTCAAGCACATAAATATATAGCAAGATAATATTATTATTGTCAAGTATTAACCAGCAGTCCTTCACAACCTGCTGGCCGAAAGTTGTTAAAATTGCACCTTATGTATTTACTGATTGTGATTGTCTGTCACGTTAATCAATGATTTAAGGACTCCACATTATACACTTATGTCTAGGCCTGTAAAATGGGCCAGGGCTACTCAGAACGAAAAATGTAAAATCCATGTCCTACTCTTTGTTCAAACGGACTGGGTTAGATCTATCCATAACACTGAACCGGGTCAGCCATAGATCTAAAAGTAGAGCCTGGACCATTGGCCCTAGCTACTTGAGCTTTGTGAAAATTGTTCTTCTTTTTGTTTGGTAAGACACATGAAACCAACACTGAATTCTCAGCCCAGTCCACCCTTGCCTCTCTTGAGCTTTGTGAATCGATCAACGATATTTTCTCCAATTATTTGAAGCCAGAAAATCAATCAGGCATTCATTGTGTTTGTGTGGACCAATGTAATTGTATGGTCAAATTATACCAAATCAAAATTTCCATTAATTTTTTATCACCAAACAGTCTCGTATCTTTCCTAGTCCATTTGAATACATGGATGGTGCAAACCAAAGCTACATTATTGGTTAAGAGAGAGGAGAGCCAATTTTGGTTCCTCCTTAACCCACGCCACAAAATCATAACATGAAAGCGCAACTTAACAATTGCATATGCAACTCGGTTGCAACAATGAACAATGGCTCCATACAAAATAAGTGTGTGGATGAGTTTTCCTATATAAAAAATTTAACATGAAAGTCTATAATATATAAATTAGTTAATCCACTACTAGTATTTTTTAGATAAAACTTCACATTTGAATGAGTATTAAACTGACTTCCATATTGTATTGGACTTAAAATGATTAAATTGATCGCAATTGGTTGTCCAACATATATTTTGGGATTGTAAAATATCTCATGTTCTTATCCAAATTATCTAGCAAAAGACAAGCTTTGTAGTAAGAAATAAAAAGCATATTGCATGCCCGCTTGGTATTCATTTTGGTACCAGACTTGCAATATGAGCCATGAGTGAGAGTAGAGAGAAAGAAAAAAGAGGTAAAAATAGGAAGAAAAGCCAAGATTGCAAGCTTGGTATCAAAACGGGTACCAAGTCCGGCATGCAATCTGTGCTCCACGAAATATAGCCAGATCATATACACACTATGGTTATGATTTCATTCTCCTCAGGACAGCTTTGAATACACAATCGTAATTCGTATGTATTTAAGCTTCAGCACTTGGGGAATGATTGAATGACGCAGCTAATGAGGTCATAGTTGAAGCAATCAATTGCTGCCTTCTTTATCAGCATCACAATCCACAAGTGGGCATAACAGTAATAAGCCTTCAATCTCAATATGTGAGGTCGATGAATGTGTTTTGGAGGTACTAGGCTACTAGCTACTTCTGGACCACAAATGAGAAACACATTTGGAAACTAATTAATGGGTACTGACCTTTGAGTTTGGGAATTCCACTTAAGTGCATCACATGGAGATGAATCCTCGCTACCATTTAAGATAACGGAATGGAAAACCCGTCGACATTCACGAGTGAAAAATCAGGTGTCTGTATTGTAGAAACTTAACCAACATTATCAATCATTGGTTATGGAAAAAATGTGTATGCTGAGCTGTTCATGCTTATATATAATTGGTGATGATTGTGCAATTGAATAATCATGGAAAATGAGAAAAGTATCAACAAGATGCTCATGTTTTTAAAGGATATTTTTGGGGTCTGGAGCAGAAAATCCTGAAGGGTCAAGGGAGCATGGATATTGATTATCTACAATTCTACAGTGGCTGCAGTAAAACAAATAGAAGGGTCTTCAAATTTTGTCAATGAGAGTAGTAGCTCAAACCCTTATAAACCACTAGCAAGGCCCTCACATCTTCAATGTGGGATATCTCTCAATACGCTCCCGCACGTGTGGCATTATTTCAAGCCTAACACGTGGATAATTTATATTGGGTGACGTGGGAGCACGTGTGGCCGCTTAGGCGCATCACATGGATAACCTGCTCTGATACCATGAAGAAATCTAGGCATCCATCCCAAAACCAATTAACAATGAGAGAAATAGCCCAAACCCTTATAAACCACTAGCAAAGCCCTCACATCTTCAATGTAGAATATCTCTCAACATGCTACATGTTTCAAAAGTTAGGGAGGAAGAGATTGAGTCCACACTTATCTCCCCACCTTATCTTTTCACACTACACAGAGAACTTTTCGTCTATTTCTTGGACACTTCCAAGTCAAAATAGCAAGTCAAAGTGGAAATCCTTAATCTTCTTCAGCCAAATCTCTGTTATGTACATGGACATGCATGTAGAGCTCAACCCCTAAAGACCCTTTACTCTGTAACACATAAAGAAAATAAAAATGGTGGTGGCAGAGTTCAGTTCAGGGGGTTTTGGGTACAAGGAGATGAAGAGCTTTGGCTTCCAAGTACTCCATGGCCGGTGGTTCATGGTGTTTGCTTCAATGCTAATTCTATCGGTGGCTGGAGCAACATACATGTTTGCCCTCTACTCCTCCGACATCAAAACCTCACTAGGCTATGACCAAACAACCCTCAATCTCCTCAGCTTCTTCAAGGACTTGGGAGGCAATGTTGGCATCATTTCAGGGCTCATCAACGAGGTCACAGCTCCATGGGTGGTCCTCTTAATCGGTGCAGGCATGAACTTCTTTGGCTACTTCATGATTTGGCTTGCAGTCACCGGCCGAACCTCCAAACCCCCTGTGTGGCAGATGTGTTTGTACATTTGCGTAGGTGCAAATTCTCAGACATTTTCGAACACTGGGGCTGCAGTGAGTTGTGTCAAGAATTTCCCGGAAAGTAGAGGCAGTGTTTTGGGGCTCTTGAAGGGACTTGTTGGCTTGAGTGGTGCAATCATCACACAGCTCTACCATGCTTTCTATGGAGATGACTCAAAGTCTCTTATTTTGCTAATTGGGTGGCTTCCAGCTGCTGTTTCAATGGTGTTTCTTCCCATAATTCGATTGATGAAGATCGTGAGACAGCCGAATGAGCTCAGGGTTTTCTACCATCTTCTCTACATTTCTCTTGGCCTAGCCGGGTTTCTCATGGCTTTGATCATCATGCAGCATAAGCTGAGATTTACAAGAATTGGGTACATTGGAGGTGCTTCAGTTGTGCTTTTGTTGCTGTTTCTTCCTCTCGCGGTTGTTATAATCGAAGAGTTTAAGCTCTGGAAGAGAAAAATCAGAGTGGTGAATGATCAATTGCAGCTCAAAGTAGTAGCTGAAAATCCAGCTCCTTTTGAAGTACCCCTGCAGCCACTTTCTGCTGCTCCCGAAAGCCTGCAGAAGCCCAATTCTTGCTTGCAAAACGTTTTCAGCCCCCCGGATAGAGGCGAGGACTACACCATATTGCAAGCAGTTTTCAGCACTGACATGCTCATCGTGTTCATTGCTACAATTTGTGGAGTTGGTGGGACTTTAACTGCGATCGACAACTTGGGTCAGATTGGGAAGTCATTAGGCTACCCAACTCATAGCATAAGCACTTTCATATCACTGGTGAGCATATGGAACTACCTTGGAAGAGTTACCTCTGGCTTCTCTTCAGAAGTGCTTTTGAAAAAGTACAAGTTCCCTCGTCCCCTTATGCTCACTCTTGTGCTTCTTTTATCATGTGTTGGCCATCTTCTGATAGCCTTTGGCATCCCCAATTCCCTTTACCTTGCTTCTGTGATTATTGGGTTCTGTTTTGGAGCACAATGGCCATTGATCTTTGCCATCATATCCGAAGTCTTCGGCCTCAAATACTATGCCACCTTGATCAACTTTGGTGGTGCTGCTAGTCCACTTGGGGCTTACGTTCTGAGTGTCAAAGTGGCTGGTAATCTGTATGATGCAGAGGCCTTGAAGCAAATGAAAGCTTTGGGTCTCACTAGAAAAGCAGGGGAGGACTTGACTTGTACAGGAGCGCATTGTTACAGATTGGCCTTCATTATAATTGCTGCAGTGGCATTGTTTGGGAGCTTTGTTTCACTTATTTTGGTGATTAGGACAAGGAAATTCTATAAAGGTGATATTTACAAGAAGTTCAGAGAGGCAGCTGAGGCAGCTGAATCTGATGTAGCTGCTGGAAATGGTATGGTAGCTTCGAGAGAAATAGAGTCCAAAGCCACTGTTGCTGCTGATACTTCAACCTCCTCAGCAGCACCACAAGGGTCAGAGACCAACTTGGGTTCAGAACAAAGGTTAGGGGAAAGCAAATGAAGCAGCTAATTAATTGCCCTGTGTGTGTATGATTTTTACCTTGATTATTCAAAATGATCCAAAATGGTAGTATTCTTGTAATTATCTATGGAAACCATTTACAAGTAAAGGGAAAATCTTGATTATTCTGTATTGTTTAAGCTTTTATTGATAACAAAGCTACATATTTTGGGAGACTAGAAATGCCTGAGGAATATGAAGCCTCATTTGGGATGCCTGCTGTAGAGTTGTTTGTTATGCATGTTGTGCTTTTATTATTCCAAGTGTTTAAGAACATGTCACTCAAAAGCAATAACCTCCTCTCCTCTTAATTGGATAATATTTTAAGTTTTTTACCAAAAATCACCCACAACAGATTGCAAAGTTTAAATGGTTGACCAAGGCATTGACCCATCTGTATATAGCATACTTGCTTTTGTTCCTTTCCTCCTTGGCCTCTTGTGGTACCAAACCATTGAGGAGGGTATGAAACCTTCATCTAGAAGAATAGATTGCCTAAATCCTAAGTTGGGCTGGACCAGATTGCCTCACTTTTTCCAGTTGGCAGTAGCACTGCAAATTTTATCTTTCTTTATTATTCCTTCTTATTTTTTAATTATCTTGGCTCATAAAAATCCCATCTTATCTGCCATTCATTTTGTGGCAGCAGTACTAGTCTCGCTGCACAGCTCTTGGGTCGTTGGCCATAATTTGACCATCAAATTCAAATATGTGCACATAAAAAGCGCAGAAGAGGACAATGCAAGAGCAATCATGCACTTCACACTTTGACGTGTTAGCAAATGTTATTTGTATTTTGGCGGAAGAGACAAAAGAGCTTTCGCAAAATTTAGATATGCTTTGGAGATTCAGACATCAATATTAACTATTCAGTAGGTGCTTTGTGACCACTGCCCACTACCCACTGTTTAAGTCAATCATCAATCTCATTTTGGGCCTCAACTTCTGCACCCCCCCTAAACCAATAATATAAGACAATAATACAACTCACAAATTCACATCCACATTGCTGTCATGTGAGGGTTATCCCTACAAAACAGGCCTACCTAGCTTGCGTCTTTATGAGCAATTCATATGGAAAATCATCATCCAACCAGCTCATGTCAATTCTCTTACCTAGATATTTGGAAGCTCACCCTTAAAAAGCTGCAATATTTCTCTTCTGCTTTTCTAAACCGATATGACTCTGTAACTCTGCATCATATATACAATTGTTGACCCCAAAATTTGTAACAGAGGAAAGCATGAGAGTTAAGAAACCCTGCAAAATAAAAAAGTTTATTAGTGATACCAATGTAGTGTCGGTCAGTAACACTCCCATACTCAGGTCATTACATCATTCACATCATTCATTAGAGAGTATACAGTTTAGAGCTTTGTAAATGATTATGTACGAGTTAAATGACCACATAGAATTCTTAAAGAGTCATTAACACCCTCTAATTCATAGTTAATCATGAGTTAAATTTTTTTTTTTTTTTGGAGATTAAACGAAATATATATTAGAAACTTAGAGAAACGTTACATAAGTCTTCAAGCAAAACGTCCTGAAACACAGACAACAAAACATGTTAATCGGTGTGCAACCCTATTTGCATGTCAAGAATTGCAGGGAGACCCCAAGCTTAGCAACCAAGAAGCGAATGGGTGATTGGGTTATCATGTGCATCTCATGGTTATATAATCTTTTGGCCTTCATAATTGCCACATCACGGCAATCATGACAAGAAAAATTCTACAATTTCGGCCGGTATTAATGCCAAAAGATTTTACATATCTATTTATAGAATCATTAGAATTTATGTATTTATATCAACCGATATACTATTCGGTACACTAGCTAGACGGACTCTGACCTTTCTCTCATGCAGAAAAAAACAATGGGAAAAATATAGAAATAAAAATAGCTGAAACGCAGCGCTATTTTTCAGCACAAATATTGTTTCTTCTTCCACACCCGTTCTGTATCTTATAGCCATATTGAATTCACATACTTTTGGATTTTTTAATATTATTTTTTCTCATTCTCCTACTCGATATCCGATACTAAATTAAGCAAATAGATGAAGAAATCATGTCCATGCCTCAAGGGCCTCAACCTTCTTCCAAACGAACTGACCATGCATAAGGTTGTCATGCTAATTAATATAAATCATGTTATGGGCTGGCTTTTTTTGATTTATGGATGCCAAACTTTCGGAAGAGCATTATTGAATATATCATTGGCCTAAGATTTCGAAATTTTGTAGTACAACTATGTCGGCCCAATCAATTTTGTCCAAAAGATAGTGACTTCAGGCCTAACTCGGCCCAAACAGAGCCTCCACAGATGAGTTATTTCAATGTGTCCAAACTTACTTTTTATATTATACGATGCATGAACTTTCACATATGTATCACTTTAATTTATTCTGTCAATTTTAGTCATGAAAAAGAAAGAAAAAATGAGTTACCATTTTTATTTTTCAAAAATGGTTCACATGCTTAAAATATGACTGAAATTGACATAAAAATAGAATGAAATCGATGAAATAGACTTAAATGATATATAGGTGAGAGTTCAAGAACTATCGTTGTCATTTTCTCTAGAGAATACATAAACTGTTAACCCATTTTAAAGAGAGTGTCTTCATTGCCAACCAAAAATACATGCACAACAAAAACACTGTTTTTTTCTTTTTAAACTTTATAATTTAAGACAACATTCTCTTATGAGACTGTAATATATTGGTAAGGTTATCAAGCTAAGGAATTAAAGTAGATTTTTATTTATTTATGTATTATATCAGACAACATGTTAAATATTCGTTGAAGATTATTGTTATATGTACCAATTATGTGTACCAAATTTTGCTCGTTAAATAATATGATGGTATTTCATTTATTCAAATTTAATCTCATAGCACTTTCACTTTAATAAGTTGCCAATTTGAATGGGTGCGGAAAAAGCAATGTAAAATGTATGGTATTGGTTAAATGAAAGCATTTTTTTTCACAGACAAAGCCATAGAGATGATCCTGATCCACTTAGAATAATAATATGGGTTATGCATAAATATGATTTAACTGCCATCTGTTTGTTCTCTGTGTCATATATATTGCAAGCGTGGACTGTGTGTTTGATATCATCTATATATATACAATTTGTACACATGATGTTGGATTTTCCCTTTTCATAGATTCTGCTGATGACAAAGTTGTGGTTCAAAATCTCAAACACCAACAAAAAAAGAAGTTCAAAATCCATGGTTGCAGTGGTTGGGCTTTAATATTGCATTTTCCCATGATGTGTGCAATTTTTTTTGTAATAAATATTATTCATTTTATGTTTGATGACTAAGTCTCTCTAATTCATTGTCCGCCCCATGTGATTTGGGTTGCGTTTAGCTCACTCGAAAGCCATTGTCAGTACGATTCATATATACTTTTGTAAAAACACAAATATATTGACCCACACGATCAACACACATATTCTTGTTTTTACACTTGTCAACCATCTGAATTATTATCAAGTTGGAATTTTGTCAATTTTATATCTCTATAGATGGATGAAGACTTGATTCTCATCTTGTTATCAAAGCAGCGAGATAGTGATGGCAGAGACCTTTGGAGGGAGATTTACTTCATTAGATTAATTGCCACCTCCAGTGTCGCAATATTTCAGAGAACATTGAATCTTATACCATCACCTTATCTGCTCTCAATAAATTAATAAATGAATTTAAAGTTGCATCCAATCAGTTTTGCACATTTGGATTTAGGACAAAAATTCTTTACCATATATTATAAATTTATAGCAACCAATATTATTCTATCCCAATATATGCAATTAATATTATTCAAACTGCCAATCAATAACCCTTGACTGAGTACCTAATTACACACCCAAAGTCTAAGTCATGCATGCCTTCAATACAGCATGGGGGTCAATCTGAGTGTACAATAACCTTAGTGGACTCAATTATATCTCTGGTTTCAACTTGTGCATGTTTATGAACTTGATGCTATATGTCTAGCTAACAATATATTCTTTTCGGTGAATAATTTTCAAATTCTTTTCATGCAAAAATTAATTTTTTTAATTTTTTTAATTTTTAATGTAGATGTCCATGTTGCTCAATTACAACAATATTTGAACTAGATTTCATGAGATTAGTTTCAAAGCTTACTTCATTAAGTTTTGGGTCTTGAAGATTGTCAAAATGTAGCATGAAATTAATGCAACTCATTTCTTTTTTGGTGAAATCATCAAATGAGTTAATATAAAAAATAAAAATAAAAAAAATCATCAACCAAGTTATATCAATGAAAAACTGACTCGTGCATTGCATACCATTCACCATTTTTGTGTTTTGGGGTAAGCACATGCCAAAACCATTCAGCTAATTAGATAAAATTAGAATGTACTAAAAATAGAAATTTTACTATTTTTGCTTCTCACGATTATCTCATGCAGGCGGGGCCCACTTTCCACCTCTACAAAGCACCAATCCAACTTTCAAAAAAATAAAAAACATGGTAAAATCTCAGATTTTCGTTAGATTTAAATTATCATCTTACGTAGTCTCGCTACGTATAAACTAACAAAAAACCGTAAAACCAACTAAAATTCAAAAAATAAAACAAAATTTCTCAATTTAAAAAAAAACATCAAACATATTCCTTAAAAATAAACAAGTGTCAGTGTGTTTTTAATAAAAGACACCCTTTTTCACATTTTGCTGTTTTAAACTTGTTGTTTTTGTTTTTTGTTTTTTTTCTATTCCTTAATTATCTGCCCTCCACTTTCATACACACCCACGCACACTCTCTCTCTCTCTCTCCCTCCCTCTCCCTCTCCCTCTCCCTCTCCCTCTCCCTCTCTCTCTCTCTCTCTATCTCTCTCTCACTCTCATTGGGTTGATCGCCGGAAGCATCACCGTCCGATCAAGTCGCCGGCATTCCGGCGATCCGACTCAGATGACTTTCCATCCATCAACGACTGAAAATCCCATCATCCCTCAGCGATTTCAAATTGATCCAGAGACGGTACATTTCTTCTTCGCACCAACACGCCCTTTTTCGATTTCAATTTCGTTTTTCAGTTTCTGTTGCCGAAATTAGCAATTGAATCAAATAAAACTTACTCAGAAACGTTGATGGAGATTGTGGGGCTCTTATTATTCCATGCACGCTGATCCGTTGTCGTTTTATTAAACATCACGAGCTGCTTTTCAATTTTGATTCCAATCTGATCCCCAATTCTAGGGTTTGGGATTCGGGTGTTGTTGTTGTTGCATTTTTGAGAAATTATGTTCAAGAAAATCATCAAGGGAAATAAGAAAGCTTCCAAGTCTGATTCCCATGATCCTTCGTCGTACGGGTACGGTCCGCCCGGGACCCGAAATTCCGGGTCGGCCTCCGCGAATGTGGTTGTGAACCACGCGTCCCGGGCCGGCCCAGCTGCCACGGGCCCCAATTCGGGTGGGGTTGCCGGGATTGCGGTGCTGCCGCCTTCTGGGACCATCGAGCCCCTCCCGTTGTTTCGGGACGTTCCGGTTTCGGAGCGCCAGAACTTGTTTCTTCGGAAATTGCAGGTGTGTTGCTTCCATTTCGATTTCTCGGACACTCTTAAGACCCCTAGAGAGAAGGAGATTAAAAGGCAGACCCTTTTGGATATGGTTGATTATATACAATCTGGGTCCGGGAAGATCACTGAGGCTTGCCAGGAGGAAATGATCAAGATGGTTTCGGTAAATATATTCCGGTGCTTGCCCCCGGCATCCCACGAAAACACAGGCCAAGAGAATGCTGATCCCGAAGAGGAGGAGCTTTATTTGGAACCATCCTGGCCACATTTGCAGTTGGTTTATGAGCTGCTTCTTAGATACATTGTGTCATCTGATACTGATACCAAGGTTGCCAAGCGTTACATTGATCACTCATTCGTGTTGAAACTACTTGATTTGTTTGACTCCGAGGACCCTCGTGAGCGTGAGTACTTGAAGAACATTCTTCATCGCATATATGGGAAATTCATGGTGCACCGCCCATTCATCAGGAAAGCCATCAATAACATATTTTATAGGTTTATCTACGAGACGGAGAGGCACAGTGGCGTTGCCGAGCTTTTAGAGATTCTCGGGAGTATAATTAATGGGTTTGCACTTCCAATGAAAGAGGAGCATAAGTTGTTTCTTGTTCGGGCACTTATACCGCTGCATAAGCCTAAGCCGATTCAGGTGTATCATCAGCAGCTGTCCTACTGCATAACTCAGTTTGTTGAAAAGGATTACAAGCTGGCTGATACAGTTATAAGGGGTTTGTTGAAATACTGGCCAGTGACCAACTGCCAGAAGGAAGTTCTTTTCCTTGGAGAACTTGAAGAAGTTTTGGAGGCGACACAAGCTGCAGAATTTCAACGGTGCATGGTTCCTCTTTTCAGACAGATTGCTCGCTGCCTCAATAGCTCTCATTTTCAGGTAGAGAAATATTTTTAAATTTTATTTGGTTTGCTTAATAAATTTTCCAGATTTGGAAACTTTTCACCTGGGTGGTTATTTATTTCTCTAGAATTTTTTTTTTTGTTGTTGAACTTTCTAAACTAATTTTTTTAACTTGTTTGTTTAAGGCAAAAGGTTCCCAGTGAATTTTTTCACTGTTTATGTAGTGAATTTACCTTATTTCTGATTTGTCTGTTTCTGCTTGGTTAGAAGTTTTGTCATTCCATTTTTTTATTCAAATATTGTTACTCTTTTCTGCTCTCATAGTACTTATGATTATTTCACTGGTGTCAACATCATTAACTGCATCTTCATATGAAAGTTTTCACGAATGGAAACTGCTGCTGTTTTTGAAAGATGCCATATTATGATTATGCATAGTGAGCTTTTATTGTATCCAAATATGCTTTTCCATGATCTACCTAAAACTAGGACGTTTACTGCCATTTCATTGTTCTCCTTCCCCTGCTTCTCTTTCTAGAAAGAGGCTGTGGTCTTAATCAGTTTGTTCTAGTTTGATAAATTTACTTATTCTAATCCCCCTTTTGTTGCTAATATCATGCCAATGTTTGAACAATAATATGCTATTAGTGATCTGATATTTCTTTTATAATAAATATTCTCTATACAGTTTCAGAAGTAGATAATTTTAGAAAAAATTCAGTCATAGATGATTTTTGAGGACTGGTTTGTGGGTTGGCTTAATAACAGATGCTTATATTTTTAAAGTATGAAGACGGGAAGAGAGAGGAGTTTTCATGGTGTTATTAGATGTGTTTTAAATGACTGAATTTCTTTAATATGTTAATGTCTTTGACAAATGCATCCATCATGTGTTAAAAAATTCTAGTGTTCTGGACATATTGAATTTCTATTGAATAAGCAGATAGGCATATTCAATGTAGGTATCTGGAAGCCATATGATTTAAAAACACTAATGAAACCTTGTACCGTTACACGGGAAAAGAACTAGTGAGATATCTAATCACATGAAGAATCATTATAGGATTATGTGAAAGCATTTAGTATCAATATTTGAAAAAAAGTGCAGATTGCTAGGTGGAAAAAATAACCAGGAAAGGGAGAATTATTCTAGGAGGCAACTAAAAATTGGCCATCGTGACACTGTTGGGGGGCAGGGGGCATTTTAAGAGTGTTCGCTAAGTATCTTTTTGGATGAAGCAATTATGGAAGGGACATGGTGGAGGGAAATTTTACTTCAATTTCCCTTTTTTGGTTAAGCAGTTGATTTGTTTCTGTGGCAGAATTATTCAACCTACATCATCTGAGTTTCAACATATTCATGCAAATGCTTGCTGTGGTTGACATTGTTTTGGTGGTTTCTGTCTGTCAACATTCATGATTTGTTAAGTGTTTTCTTAAAAGTTGTTGGTCCATGCATTATCTTTTTCAAGAATTCTGGCACCTGTAGTTCTAGTAATGTGCTAATGAAACAGCCCGATTGATTAGTATTGTAAGATCATTAGCAATGGTTTGAAGTGCTTTAACTCTTACACTTTATGCATTTGTTATTTTTTAATCTTGTCACAAATCAGTCAGTTGCCTAATGCTGTCTTGATGAAACTATTGGTATTTTCCAGCAAGAAATGGGAAAACTTGTCCACTTTTATGCATACGGTCATGAATATGCTTATAGGTGTGCTTTCATGGATCTTTTTGATAATGTGCCTACATTCGATATTCTGTTAAAACAAATTAAGGAGGTAATTGCTTGGAATTTTGTAGTTGGATGCCTGTCATACATTAGAACATTGTTTACCTGCAGGGAGTTTCCTGATAAAGAGTACATTTTGTTGATTAGGAATTGGTTTTTTAATCCTTCCCAATAATTAGCATTGATAAGGTGGTCAAGGGATCAGATTCCAAGTCAAACTTCTAAAGTTGCATTTTACCCTTGAGAATAGCATTCCTTGGAAAAAATTTCATAGTGACATTTGCAATGCAGGTTGCGGAACGAGCACTCTTTTTGTGGAACAATGAACACATTGTGAGTTTAATTGCTCAGAACCGGCATGTGATTTTACCAATTATTTTTGAGGCATTGGAGAAGAATATCCAAAGTCACTGGAACCAAGCAGTTCATGGGCTGACTGTAAATGTTCGGAAAATGTTTTTAGAAATGGATGCTGATTTGTTTGAAGAGTGTGAGAGGCAGCATGTGGAGAGAGAGGCGAGGGCCCGAGAGGTGGAAGAACAGCGGGAGTTGACATGGAAAAAACTGGCGGATGCAGCCTCACAGAGAGGGGAAGAGGATATGATTACAGCCTAAAGGGTGAACCAGGGTTCCATTCCATGTACCCACCCACATTGGAAAATGAATGGATGGATGGAAAATGATAAGTCTGCTCCTCTCATTTTGAATGGATGGATGGAAGCTGATAAAGTCTGCTCCTCTCATTTTGGTGGTATTCTTTTTTAATATTTTTTTTCGTCTTTTAATTTTTTGATCTCGATTCCAATCATTGAAGATATCAGAAGAAGCAGTGATAAATGTAATTTAAGATGTATGGAATTTGTTAGCAATCTGCTGCAGATTAAGAATGGTTTGTGAAATATATTTTCAACTTTTTCCCCCTCCATTTTTTTTATTCTCCTACAATGAGGTTTTGAATCTTTTGCTTTTTACTTTTTCCCCCTTCAGTTTTTAGTCTCTATTTTCCCAACTAGTAAGATAAAGATTTTAAAGCATTTATAATTTATCTGAAATATTGGAAAATGGGATTTGCTATATATGCTGGCCAAAATAAATTGTTGTGAGATTAATTTTTTGTAATTTTCTATTTTTGATAGTTGGCTAACTTGTCCTTTGCTTTGGAATGAAAATGACAATAATAATAGAAATGAAAATGTGTTATCTTCCCAATAATAATAGTAAAAAATTATGTTCACTAAAAATTGGGAAGATTCCAACATAAAGACTAAACCCGAAATTTGGATATCCAATATACCCAAAGAATGTATTCTCTTTTATGCCAAAAAATAGGGATGCATATATTTCTTTCGTATCCTTCTGTGGAAACCATGCAACCTAGAGCACACATATTTTATAAAGAGGGTTCAGCAATGATTTTTTTTTTTTTTTCCAAAATGATTTAGACTAAAAGAAAAACTAATATCTAAAATTAAGCAATAATAATAATAATAATAATAATTGATGGAAAATATTGAAGGGCTTATTGTTTGTAGGAAGAAAAAAACTAGAAAAGGAATACAATTCTTTTCCTCATCTTACAAAACCCCAGAAAGCTTTGGTTGAATAGCAGCAATCGATTTATCCATCAGTTGGCTTCTTCCTTGCTCTGCTTCCCCTGACTTCACCTACTCTTATCAATTCTTCATCATCATCATCATCATCACAGACAACACAGACACACACTCTCTCCCCGAAGAAGAAGGGCATGTCTCGTAAAGGAGGAGGAAGTGCTTCACTGGCAAAGGACGTGCCTTGGAGGGCCTCAACCGCCAAGCCCGTCCCCAAAATCCATCATTCCCCTGTTCTCCGTGTCACCCAGACCCCCACATCCGTTTATGCCCTCTCCGTCATGAAGGTCCTCTCTCTCTCTCTCTCACACACAGCCTCACTCTCATTGTAGACCTGTAATTACTGTTTGTTCTTAAAAAAACTCATCTGGGTCTTTGTAAAAATGTGTAATTTTGCAGCACCCGAATCCGGTAGGAGATGGGTTGGCGTTGGATGCCATAGTGGAATCAGCAGGCCCCGATTGCATCGTCCCGGGGCAAGTTACACCCATCAGATTACTTGGTGTCAAGGTGCCTTCTCCTCCTTTTTTTTTCTTCAGTAAAATGTGCATTCTTATGTGGTCCATTCTGCATTTCAAATATTTGGACTAATAATTTGTTGGGTTAGTTTAATTTTCCTCAGTTTTTGTGCATATCAAGTGATTGATCTTCTGAGCATTATGTTTTGTGTCTGCAACTATGCTGGCATATGCTAAGTACACGCCAATCTGTAAATGAAACATGAGTTATGCCAATGTTGTTTGTTTGCCTATTGTAGCATATAGCATTGCTTTATGTCTTAACCAGGTCCGTCTTTTTTCTCTTTATCATGTTACCTGTAAAATTTATTTATTTTTTCAAAGCTTGCATTTGCTTTCTACACTAATTTTTTTTGCCTTTCTGGAGGTGTATTTTGTACGTCTTTTCTACTTTTTTGAAGACGGATTCTGTGCTTGAATTGTCTGTTTGATAGTTGTTATGTTAAAATAGGTCCTGTTGCTGAATAATTTTTCTTATTGGGCTTGTGCCATAAATATCATTAAAAAAAAAAAATTTCTTGTATGTTTTTCATTTATTGTTCTTTTAATTGATTCCTGTTTTGCATGCAGGTATGGCCTATTGAAGTTAACCTGAAATTTTTGGAACCAGTTGGACGAGAACTCAGGACACTTGGAAAGGTAATCTCCTTATTTCAGATCTCTTTTGTGTTTGGAGTTATCATTCTTAAATTGATAATAAGAGTAGATACCTTTTGTGGAAAAATAACACCCAGAATTGCACTTGAGAAAGGTCATTGTCCCAGACCCAAATCGCTTATGAACTGGGTGAAAATGGAATGAATAATTTTAGTACTAAAAGAATATGGAATGAAAATAATATAATGGTTAGTTAAATTGATGAAGAGGAGAGAAGCTTCAGTTAACATTCTAAGCATGAAATTGAGAAATGGTTTTGCCCGATTAAAACCAGTTTGATATAGGATGCTCCTGGTTTTCCTGGTCTGACTCCCTGGTTTGATCTGCTGAGATTAATATCAGTTCACTTTGTTTTCCTGTATCATTTGAATAAACAAATGAATTCTTTTAGGTCAAATCAGAATGAAATTTCTGAAAATGATTGTCATACAGCACCATAATGAAATTCTAAATAAGATACACACTTATCATTCATTGCTGCTAGATGTTTTCCGGAGTTAGGCTTTGTATGAATTGATCAGCCAGTCTTCTCAGGCTGTGGCTTAGTATGTGCAGACTGCTTTTCCCCAAAAGCGACAATTTTTGTTATGGATTAGGGGGTTTGGTTATAGTTCTATCTGATTAGTGGAAGATCTATATTGCTAAATTTAGAGTATTTTTTTTTGTCCATTGTTAAATTAAGAGTTATTTCTGTAAGTTTTATGTGTTCACTTGAAAGTGAATAAGCAATGCAGTAATTTATGCCTGCCAGCCTTTCATTGTCCTCGGTGCTAAAATGTAACTTCCACCGTTTGTTGCTGATAATTCATGATTTACTTATGTTTGATTCTTTTCCAAGTACTTAGTTAATTAGTTTTGACTGGGAACAACAAAGTATGCTTTCATGCATGAAATATGAAAATCCACATTTCCACAGTACTTAATGATTAATACATTAGTCATTTCTCTCATGCAGTTCATGGATGATGCCGTCAATCTCATGAATAAATCATTTATAGATCGCTAGTGTATGTGTTTCCCGTTATCAAGAGGACAGATAGTTGTGGTGAGCATATGCCTAGCCAGGAAGAACGACCTATTATAAGATCTCCCTTTGTGTATTTTTTTGGCTTGTGCTCCGGTTATGGCGTACTTCATAGTTTCTAGGTCATAAGCTTGAGATTTCTTATGCTGGATTGTGGCATGATGAGTTCTCTTTTTTCAGTGTTGTTTTGGCTTCAGAACTCTACGGATTCTTAGTTCAATATGTGACATTAATACCTTAATTTAAATACTGAGGTTTGTTGTGATGTTTCATTATGTTATTTTTGTAAAGCTTTGGCTTCACTGTACATATACTACATCTACGTTCATACATGCGTATAGTTGTCATGCTGGTTATGGTGAAGCATGTCACATAGTTTAAAATAAAGCTGAAAGCCCAAATGAAGTTCTTGGATACAGTCTTCATCTTGAACAGTGTTAGTTTCCCATACAATTTGACAATTAGAAAACTAACCATTTTTCTTAAAAAGTAGAAAATAACCTGTTTTGACTAGAAAAGATCATGATGAGGTTGATATGTGAGTCGAGATTTTGTATGTCCATCTCAAGTTCTCAACCCATATCTAGACTCGTATCTATTTTGGTATAATGTTCCAATAATTTTTTATTTTGAGAAACCCTTCCTCCTCTCTAAGCGCACGTGATGGTGGCCGGTCTAAGTTCTTTCCAGATATAATGATAAAAAGTATACAAGAAGATCTATTAATCTATTTGAAATCTTGCTTCCTTTGGCTACCTGACAAAACATTATCTCTTTATCCTCCCCCTTTTTTCTATAATCATTAATCATTTAGTCCAAGTATGTCCCTCTGCAAACATTCTAAAATTGGCAGAGACAAAATGGCTATCTATACACCTGCATTATCATTAATATCTTGGTAATATAACAACCTCTGCACATAGAGCAAAAAAAGTGTGATGCAAAAAGGGAGATAGAATTACAATCATCAACAGTTCAATTTCATGGATGTGTATTTATGTAAGCCAATGGTGGAGTTCCCACAAACTAGTGTTGTGTCCACCTAGTGTTCCATGTAACAGTTTGGCTTTTCCCAACCCTTTGCCGCACTGCTTCTCATATAAAAGGGTTGAACATATCTGTGTGTTTGTCACACCAACAATGGCTTGTAAAGCAGCCTTGGAAGGAGAAAAACTACGCAAAGGTCCTTGGCTTGAGGAGGAAGATGAACGACTCACCACGTTCGTAAACCTTAATGGGGATCGAAGGTGGGATGCATTAGCCAAGGCATCAGGTAATGTACACAATTCTTATTAGTGAATATAGAAGATGACTCATTTTATAAATGTAGCGAACACATAAATTGAGAAGCTGTTTACATGCTGCATGCAGGTCTAAGGAGGAGTGGTAGGAGTTGCAGACTGCGGTGGTTGAATTATCTCCGCCCCAATGTTAAGCATGGCCATATCACCATCGAAGAAGAGAAAATTATGCTTCAACTCCATGAGCTTTGGGGTCACAAGTAAGGTTCTTAATCAATTAATTTTCAAGTACACCATTGCCTAAGTGCCTAACTACTATGTTCACCCAAATTTGCTAGTGGAGCTCTAACTTTCTATCTTGTAGGTGGTCGAAGATTGCCCGAATGTTGCCAGGAAGAACTGATAATGAGATCAAGAATTACTGGAAAACTCATTTGAAGAAGAAAGCACAAATTCAAGGTATACGTGGTGCAGTTCTTGTGCATTGCTAAAGCCTTATAATTACTTACAATTGCTTCCTCTGCATTAGTTTTACTAACAAGTTTGCTCTGTCTGCAGGAAACTACCTATTTACATTAAACAAAGCCCAACAAGGTGATGGTATGAGTACTGAAAAATATAACTTCGATCAAGATCATGACGCAGTTGAGACTTTATTGGGAGCCAAGGACACTTGCTCTGATGATGCTCTTGGTTTATCGGAGTTCGCCTTGACGAATTCTCCATACGAAACCCGGTTATCAGATTGGATTTCTGAATTATCAAGTGATCAACAGAGTGGAATAAACTACAATCAGGACTGTAATAGTGTAGAGTCAGGTTTCAACTGTTATCTGACAGGGACTCCAGATGATAGTGATACATGGGACTATTCAAGTTTCCTCTGGGACATGAATTAATAACCCACTACTTAAATACTTTGAAATGTGAATTGAATGAACCTCCAAACCTTCAAACTGTAATGCAGTTGCTAAGAGATCATATTAAGCTTCTTAATATCTTCCTACTCCAAGCAAGTGCAACTTTGGCATTTCTTATGTGAAGCAAAAGACATGGCATGGGACTGTTCAACTTCAAAGACCTTCATGGTGAATAGCTTTGGCTACCTAGCTGGGACAGTCACTAAACGGATCTACTTTGATCAGTTAGGTGTTGGGTTGTCCCAGGGGGTTCACTGTAATGTACTTTATTTACCCAAGAGAAAAAAAGATAATTGTAATTTAAAATGCAATGCATGTGGACATGTGGTGCACAGCCATCTTAATTAAATATATAAATGTCCATATATTCTCTCCATCTCTCTCACACTATACTAGACCTTTTTTTTTTGTAAACAAATAAGAATATTAACCAAATAAGGCAAAAACCCAGTACAAGCAAAGTCTAGAGGAAAGTAGCTCTAGGCAGCAAAAAGAAACACAATGGGGAAAACAAAAAGGAGGCAATACAAGAAACTAGCTAACAATTATGACTAGAACTTGGAATATTCCAATTTTGAGCAACCACCACATTTGCTGCAAAGGGTTTAAAAGAGAGAGAACATAATATGCAGCGAATAGTGGAGATGATAGACTTGAGGATGACAGAGGGAGAGTTCCGACCATGGTTGAATATGCAATTATTGCGTTCCAACCATGCTGCCAGACCAAGTTTCTTCACTATACTAGACTGTTGCCTTTTCCTTTTGTCAACTTAATTAAATTTTAGCTGCAATTACTTGCTAAAGATTCTGAAGCATCGATCCAACTTGAAATTTGGATTGTAACTAAAATGTAGCCAATGTCAGGTTTAGTAGAGTGGTTTAATGATAAAAGGTGAGAATGGGACAAACCGTAAATTTAGATATGCTGGTGAGTGATTTATCCGTTCAACTTTTACTGATTCCTAAAGGATTGGATGATGCCTACTTGAAAGTCTTTGGCCAATGCCAACTTTGGATATACATAGCATTTGCAAGTAAAAACATGACAGTAAGTTACTATCCATCAGAATACGCAAATCCGTTAGCTAGATTTTAACCAAGTACGTTTAGTATGCATGAATAATCTAAATAATCCATTACTTTGGTGTTGCACATTGTATCTTTAAGGATGAGAGAATTCGAGCCTTTACAGAGTCTAGCATGGACAACAACAGCGGGAGATGAAATCTGGGAGGGTAAAACTGTAAAAGTCAGCAGCCAGCCAACCACATTATGTGACTTAAATCCCTCAATTGGTCAAGAAAAAACATATGACACCATCAAACTCCTACTTTTTTATATAAATTAATAATAAGAGTATGCAACTAGCAACTCAGTTGTTCTGAATTAGAGAGGTATGCAATACAATAATATATATGCTGCTTGTAATCTTGATGATCGAGCAAAAGAGTTGGTCAAGCGTAAGCAAAAAGCATAAGGCAGAGAAGATAATATTATCCATGTAGCAACTAAGTTTATGGGAGTGAAAGATATATGCCTACATGAACTGAACAAGAGCCTCACTAGACGTCACATGCATGCTTATAACAAAGAGAAAGGGATCGCACCCCCGTTTTAAATTCTCAGAGGCTGATATTTGACATCAAAACCTACCACCAATACATCATCACCATCTGTCCACCAGGCCAAAGATTAGTATTTAAGTTGGTATCCAGGACTGAATGGATAGAAAGCTCAAAAGCTCAAATGCTCAAAGCCACACACACAGACAAACACAGGGGAGCACAGATCAGAAAAGTTGATCAACTACTTCAATATAAAAAGTGATTAGAACTAGATGGGAACTGCATCATCCTTTATCCATATTAGGAGAATAATTTAATTAGATGTGTATGCTCCAGAAGACATCTCATCCTAATCAAAAGTAAATTAAACAATAGAGATTATTAGCCTAAAGCAAAAGCTAGCCAACAGATTATTCCAGTTCTCTCTTATATTTTCTCCTTTCTCTTGGTTCCAAATGTTGAGAAATAGATTGCTGCTGGCTGGCTGGCTTCTTTTGCAAATATTCAATGTCAGTCTCCAGGATTATTAATTGATGATATGCTGGTACGAATAAATCAATAAATGGGGGATAATTAAAATCATTGATTATTTTCCATTATAAGTACTGCATGTCAGGGATAATATACAAAAATAGCAAGCATGACAATGAGATAAAAAAGGAGAAGAGAGTGGAGGTAGATGAAAGTGGTAGTGGCATGCTGCTGCCGCTTCCAGACATATCATCCGTATAATCAGGGCCTGACCCTAAACCTGTTCCATCACTGTTGGGTCCAGTGTTCCACTTCCCCAGGTTGTTGTCCCTGCTCATTCAAAATTTGCATTAGGCAGCTCATATTTCGAGGGTCTTTTTTTGCCATTTCAATTCAAGAAAGTAGATTTTGACATTAATGAACAATTAGTTCAGCAAATATTCAAGTCAAAAAGTGTTCAATTAGGACAAGTTAAGAAGTTACTAGTAAGTTGGTCACAAAAAAAAGTTACTAGTAAGAGTATGTTTGAGAGTGCATCTGTTTGGGAGTAACAGTGCCATGGCAAGAAGCTCAACTATCCAGGTGTGTGGAAAGAGTTTTCTTTAAAACCATGTAAGAAACATATGGGACTATAGGAGCTGCTTGGATCAACATAAAGCATTTTTACTCAACGGGACTTTATGAAAAAACAACTAATAGTTGATTTTTCATAAAATCTAACTTGTGTTTACGTTTATTTAACACCATCAAAAGGTTATCTAGATGACAGCTACTATTCACACTCCTAATTTGTTATTCTGGCGCTTGAATTTCAATATTTTCAATGAGCTTAGAATGATCAACTGAAAGTGTGAATAGCATTTCTTTATGTTTCAAGCACACCTAAATAAATTGAGCCCATTTCAAGTGTCTCTCATCTTGGGTTCATTTTAATGGGTGGAGAGGTATTTGGGTAGCAAAACAATATCCTACAAGTCCATGTTGGTCAACAAAAGATAAAGCAAAGTAGAGGCCCAAGATGAGCCCAACCTCAAACCAAATAGATTCCAATTTCAAGCTTGAGCCTCACCCTCAAATCAGTGCCCCATAAATTTTGGCATGAACTAGTGGCAGTTAAAGAAAAAGGGAATGAATAAAAAGAGAGAAAAAGTGCAGTAAAGAAAGAAAAAGAGTAAAAAGAGTAAAAAGAGAGAAAAAGAGAAAGAGACCTTCCACCAACTCCAAGAGCACCAGCGTGCATGATGAGTTGATCAATGAGCACAGCAGACTTGGGCTCCACACTGTAGGCCTTCTCGTACTGGATCTCCACCCCTTCCCCGGAAGCCACGAAAAACGCTCCATTTACCATTATGTCCCCCTCCGACCGCCAATTCCATCCCTTCCAGTCGCCCTCCGCCGTTTCCACGCGCTTCGTCACCTCCTTGGCGTTCCGGTTCGACGGCGCCGTGTACCGGTTTCCCTGGCTGTTTATGGTGGGGCTCCCACTCCCGCCTATGGCGTACATCTCCCACGCCGTGAAGTCGTTGTTCACCACGTGGATGTAGCCGCGCCTGCACCTGGGCATGCGCTGCACCAGCTCCTCCCCAAAGTGGTTGAACGCTATCGTCACCTGCATGCCCGAGTCCGGTGAGTAACTGTCGCTGTGGCCCAATAGCATTACTTCGTTGTGGTGGGAGAAATAGTTGTTCGAGATCGTGATCCCTGTGGACCCCATCACCGCGTCGACAAGACCGTCCTTGCAGTGTGATAGGCTGCAGTGGTCGATCCATATGTCCTTGGACCCAAAGATGCTGATTCCATCACCGTCCGATTTCGTGCGAAACCCGTAATGGCTTGGGCTTGATCGCACATTAGCATCGCCTGCATATATATAGCCAATAAATCTAACTTAAATCTAAATTTAAAGTCAATTGACTCAATTGATTCAATTTAAAGTCTCAAATAAACTAGATTAAGTTAAATGAGTAAAATCACTAGCAAATTAAGTAAAAACCCACTGAACCAAATCCGACCAAATTATGAGTGGTACACATTATGTTGCAAATATGTAAAGACAAAAGTGATGAAAGAAATTGAGAAGTACGTACCTGACGGATAACAATGGTGGATATGGACATTGTGGATGATGACATTGCTAATGTACTGCAGCGTAATGCAGCCACCACCCACAATGTGGACATTAGCTCCACGGCCATCAAGCGTCTTAAAGCTGTTAAAGATGAGCTCTTGGGAGAGCTTGATGAGCATGTTGGAAGGGAACACAATCCACAGCGGTTCAACCTGAATCACCGCGTATCTCAGCGTCCCCGGCCTCGGATTCACAGCATCGTCGTCCGTAGAATCAGTCACGATGTAATACTCGCCTCCTTTGCCTCCGGCGGCGTACTGCCCGAACCCAATTGCGCAGTCCGCCAGCCGCTGCCGGTTGTTGGGCCAGTCCGGGTCGCATTTCCAGCAATCGTCTATCGGGTTCCCGGTCAGGCACGCTGAGAACTGGTCTCTCTGGGTTTCTTGCAGCATTTGCCTTCTTACTACTGAAGCATTAACCTTCCTGCAAAAAACAGAAAAAGGAAAACTCTTTTCAAAATTTTCTTCCTTATGAAAACAGAAAACAGTTTTCGAAAATGATATCTCAGATCTGCAAAAGAATGAGGAACAAAGTGTTGAGCACATTGCAAATTAAGTATGAGAAACAGAGCAAATGAGTCAAGGTGTGCTGTCTACCTATGAACTTCTTGAACAACTTCATCCGGGTTTGGATGTTGACCAGGAAGAGTGAGGTTGAGGAATGCTGTAGCAGCTGGAGGAGAAAGTGAGCTGAGAAGAGAGATGAGCACAATGCAGGTCCGACGCAGCATTGTTTGGGGAACTTTTAGAGCTCTGCTTGGCCTGAAAATGGAGTTGGGTTGGGAAGTGTACGTGTGAGTGGAGAAGATGGTCACTTAATCGGTTGTTGCTTGCATCTTCTCTCACAGTCACACTCCTCTCTCTTACTGTTTTGATCCATTTGGGTCATTCATGTTTTCTTTTATAATCATTGTTATAAGACTTTTGGGATTCACTTAATGGAGGTAAAAGGAAAAGAAACAGAGACAAAAGAGAGAAGAGATACTGTTCACTTTGAGAATCCGCCTGCTCTCGAGAAAACGGTCCCCAAATTGTTTTAATTTGCTAGGCATGAAGACTGCATGCAGTCATTTTGCACTTAGAGTACTCAATGTCTTTTGTAACACACTGACACATCAATTGTCGTTAACAATGTTGACATATATTAAAAAATTCCAAAATAGGAAATTCGATCGTTTGATATATCATACTCTTTTTGTTGAGAGGAAGATCCTACTTCGGAAGAATGTATGGTCTTACATAACGGATTATAAAGATTTGAAATATTTTTTCTATTGCTAATTAGTTTTGAAATATATGTCTAAATTCTTTTATAGTATCAGTCTATCAAAGCAAACTATTCACATGTTGCGTTTAACGATTACACGTGTTCTCACATCACCTAATAAGAATTGTTCAGCTTAAGTAATGCATGAGAAAGATCTCATCACAAAAAAATGTGAGACTTTACATAATGACTTATAAAGCAAGATTTTTATTTTATTTTATTTTATTTACAACTTTTCCTTTTAAGTGAATTTATAAGCTGAGAACAAACTTCCAATTAGCTTTTTTTCTTGAAAGATGTTTAATTGGGTGAACACTTTAGGCGGTAATAATTAATATAACTAAATGCTCAAGTAGAAACGGTAATAGGTGACAATAATTAAACATGATGAGCAAAATTGCACTCCAAATACTGCTTTTTTTATGATACAAATTTTCAAGCAGCAAGATGGACTAGTTAGTCGTATATGGACTACTCTGCTGACATGGCACTAGGTAATTGGACATGCATTATGGAAAGTAATTAGGTAAGAAGTTTAATTGTATCTGGTGACTGGTGGTGTGTGAGACGGGCTTTTTTGACTTTCTTACTCTCCAAACACAGGGTTAAGCTTGTCTGTGCACTGCCCCAGTACTCGATCAGCTCATATATGCAGCTGGCTTTCACCACATTTTATAAAGTCACAGCACCAATTTGAAGCTCGGCCATTTCATCTTTTTTCTTCTTCTTAAGGCAATGATTGACCGGGCTGGCTCTAAGGTACGTTGAATGAGGCAATTGAGTTAGGCCGCCCCAAATGTTAAGGACTCGATCTTATATTTGATCAAATTCTTATATACTTTATGTATTATGTTATATCTAACTAAGATACATAGAATGATCCATAGAAGGCTTTATTTTTTAGATTTATCTCGGTTCATGTCAACCCTAATTATAAAACTAATAATATTTTTGTTTAATTAAAATTAAAAAAAAAAAGTACCCCAATTAGATAGCTTCTTTCCTTGGTGTGCAAACAAAGATCAGATGAACTTGACCTGCTGACCAAACCTTCTTTTCTTTTAGAAAATTTAAAACTAATAATACTTTTGTTTAATTAAAATTAAAAAAAAAAAAGTACCCCAATTAGATAGCTTCTTTCCTTGGTGTGGAAACAAAGATCAGACGAACCTGCTGACCAAACCTTCTTTTCTTTTAGAAAATATGCGACACCTTAAAACCTAGCATATCACAATATTATGTTCCTTAAATTAACAAACTTGACAATGGGGTGCTTTATATCATCAACAAGAAAGTATATGTACTATCTGACAAAACTATTACATCTTTTTCTTCTTTTTTCTTCTGGCCTGAATACATCTTTTTCTTTGGCTGAGTCATTGCTATTATTTTTTCAAACATTAATGCATGAATTGAGCTGCATAAATACAGTGATCCTTTGTTTTTTTCTAAACCTTTTCTTGAGCTTTTATATCCAGTTATATATGAATCTCTGATTGGTTAATCAAACCCAGTGTCTACAGTACGAGTAAGTTTTGTAAAGTTTGTAACACCATCACATAATGTTGTTAATTAATATTGTATTCTAAGAGTAAAAATTTGTCATTCACCTATATTATAGCACATGATGACTTAATAACACCAGTTGACAGTATTATAATCGGCCGAAAATTTCTACCACGGTAGAATACCCCGGCTATTATAGGGATGGCATGGTCCTCATCCTGCGGATCCGGGAACAAATTGATGTTTCTGTCCTTCCCTTTTTCTTCGACATGGGGGTCCTACTAAGTAAAAGAGAGACTTGGCATCAGAAATTACGCAGGACATAATTAAACTGCATGCTTTATTTTTCATTTTTCAAATGCCCTAATCTGTTCATCTGAAAAAAGCAAATGCCCTACATGTCCCGTTTAATTGTGCTTTTCATTATGCCACCTTTGATTACTTTTTTTTATTCTTTTATTATTTTGCTCTACATGATGAGGAGTTTGGTATATACTCCTACGTCACTAGCTAGCTGCGCATGGCTTCAATTCCAGAATCTCCAAAGGGTTAATAGTTTTTGGCTTAGTTTTAGCTCGGTTTGGCACATTAACTAAACCTAAGCAATTAATTAAGAGCCTTGTTAATTTCTTTCTGCATTACCAAAGAAATGCTAGTGTTAGTGGCCAAGATGGACGTAAGTAATAAATAGAGAAATTTATCTTTGCGAGGACATGATGCCTCTTCTTAACTTATAATTGAAACATTTCATTAAACATCTTTTGTCTTTTTTCCGGTCATAAGAGAAAATCAAGAAAGTAACTCAATGTAAATTAGGTTTAATTATGTTGCTCTGCCCTAAGTGATGAATAATCATTGATTAGTGTCATTCTTGTAATGAATCTCACACCTCAATAGTTTTCACTCGTCTATGTTCATCCACGTGTGACGACTATGTGTAGCAAAACTTATGTGTGACGAATCACATTTGTCGCAAAAGCCCTTTTTTCTGATAGTGCATGTGTACCGCGTACGTACGATCACCTTGCTGGTTTTCTTCATAAGTACTCCTACATATAGACACACTATACATGCATGTACGTGCTTGTCGTATGGTGATGAAGAGTGATGAGGAAGAGAAAATGCGTGTTGATTGTTGAATATTTATGTTAGAAAGGAGTTTGTATTCATATTCCTTTCCTCTCCAACATGTAAAGTAGAAGAATACCTGTAGGCCTCTACAACACACTTTGGATTTGGCCCCATTCACGCTTCGGTTAAAGGATTTTAAAATGCACCTATGCCCAACATCTTTTAGCTTCCTAGGGTTCAATGAGCTAGCTTTTGACAAAAAATACCCACATACAAAAACTTTGAATTTTTTTTAGAATAAATGAGAATCGGCTTTGGATAATGTTAATATATAATTCTTGATGGAATCATTGGAGTACGTACCATTGAATTTGCTCGTGCCTCATCGGCCCACTAATTATACGTAGGTTCGATCACTTTTTGACTCTTATTACTTGTTAGGTCCCATCTCTTTGACTGAAACAACATTATCATATTGCTACAGTTCCAATAGTAACGACTGATTGTTAGTTAGGCACATAATGGGAGCTGGATTTTTCACTCAAATTTCACCTTTTTTTTGGAAGAGGTTCGAAACCAAATTGTATTTGTGCTTCAAAAATAGGAAAATGGTCACGGCCAAATTGTTGCGGCAAATGACGTGGAGTGACGAATCTGAGAAAAAAAAAGAAAAAAAAAAAAGAGTAGGGACTCCATTTCAAGAGAATCAATGATCAAGATATTAATGTCTGGTCCCGTCAAGATCTCCTCCTCTTTTTCAAGTACTACTCACAGTTATCCGACTATTTTTCTATGAAAAAAACAGATGATCCTACTATTTAATTATTTAAAAGAAATTTAAATGAAGTATTTCAAAAGTGTATACAGTATATCCTAATTAATAATAATGCATGATAGAGAGGTGGTGGTCGTGGCGGCCTCAATGGTGGTAGCTAATGACGACGATAGCAATGGCGGTTGTGGTTGTTGCTGTGGCTTTTTCTTTCTTAGAGCTCTTAATTAAATCCTATTTTAAAGTCTATTTCATTAATTCACTTTAGCATAGCAAAGTACTTGTGTTTCGTGAAGCTAATTTTTTCGGTTGATGGGTACAGTTGATTTACTTGGGCATGACCCTCAAGCTTTCTTGTCCTAATTAGTCACGTAGTTCGTATATTGTTCTTCTCTGTAATTTTCTCTCATACCATATATCAAAATAAAATAAAAAAACCAAAAATTAGAATTATATATAATTTAAACAAAACTGTTCTAAGAATTAAGCTGGTTTTCTTCTTAAATTTCATGCCAACTCTCTAGCTCAGTTGGTAGGTGATCACGAGTAATGTGTTAGTTTTAGGGAAACAATTAACATTGGCTTGGAGATAGTACTCTTGCATATTTTGGGCATGAAGACTTTGTAGCCTAACCCACCCAACCTCTTTTATAATAAATAGGTAATGATTCCATATGAAAAATATGAGCCCGCAATCTATTAGATTGGCTCAAACAGAGTTACACACATCCACATCAATTGTGGATCACAGGCTGCCAGAAGGTTGGAACAAAATATATATATATATATATATATGTGTGCAAGAGTTTCAAGTTTCCAATGAAATATAAACCAAACTGTATCCTTGGTTTGTGAAATTTTCCTTTTACATGTGTGGCTTCATGAAATTTAGACCAAATTAAGCATGCAATATTTCTTTAGTAGCAAACTCAAAACTTGCAGTCTCAATCTGTCTTTGCAATATTTGAAGCTCTCTCTGCCCCTCTGCCTTTGTAGTGATATGTGTGTATATATACACCAATCAAAAACCCCTTTGTCAGACTATCAGCTAAGTGGTTTTCTCCCATCACCTGCCGCAACTGGTATTAGTACTATTACTGCAACTCTCTGCAGCCAGTAGAACATGAAGCATCAAAGCAAACCCATCTACATTTCTTGTTTTCTATTCCTTAATGTAGTTTTATTCACACATTTGACAATATCAGTCACAGCTCAAGAAGCTGGTAGGCAGAATGAAAATACATGTTCTTAAGTTTTGTTTGATCTGGGTAATGATATTATAATGTGAGAATCATACATATTATAGATATTGCATTGCATGTGCAGAGGATGAGAGAGAATTTGACCATATTGAGGGGAGCAACAAGGGGCCAGCTCAGTGGGGAGATATCAAGAAAGAATGGAAGCATGCAATCTACTATAGATTTATCAAATAAGAAAGTTCAATTAGTGCCAAGCTTGGGGTAGCTAAATAGGAATTACAAGCCTTCTAATGCCACTCTCCAGAACAGAGGCCATGATATTCAAGTAAGTTCCCCCCCTCCAAACTATGCACCGACTGATCATATTGTTCCCAACTTAACTATTTTGGATGAGTAAAATGTATGTGATTTTATCTTCACCTTGAATAATGATTACGTGTCACGCGTCCTAGTCAAATCGTTGGATTTAACCTCACTTGTTGGGGGCCTACGTCCTTCAGCTCCCTAAAGTTAACATAAATATTTGCTGTTAATTAATACTACGCGCCGGATCAGTTGAGATCAATGGCACTCAGTATCTCCTACAACAATGTCACTGGCACTCACCCTCCGAGCATTCCATCAACGACAGAAGGTCCCTCTCTCCCTCTCTCTCCAATGCATACATGCACAATTTATAATTAACAAAAAACATTGTTTGGCTCATTTCATGTAATGACCTATTAGTGAACTACCGTCTAACACGTGTACACGAAGTTTTTTTTCTTCTTATATGAAACGAGTCATTTCTGTACACATTTCTGTGTTACAGGTATGCCATGGAGCTGCACATGGTGTATCAAAGTTGGGATCCGAAAGCGAGAAACAACAACATTGCTGTTTTTGGAGTGTTCTACCTGATTGGACTGCCAGATGCGTTCCTCTCTAAGGTGATGAAATTACTTCATGAACCCTTAATTCCTATATAGGCATGTATAATTGTACACATAAGTCTGTTACTAGTACATGATGGTAGCTAGTTTTGATGAATATATCTCAGTTGATGAGGGATGTACTATCCATGACTGATAAAAAGAAAGAGAGAAGCATTGGGGTGATTGATCCTGCAGAAATAATAAAATTTAGATTCAACAACTACTACAAATACATGGGCTCACTCACCATTCCTCCATGTTCTGAAGGTGTTATTTGGATCATCAACAAACGGGTAAAGTACTACTTGTGAATGAAAATCTCAATAATTAATGTTCATATTAATTGTCTTCCACTTCCAATTTGGCACCGTTTTAAAGGAACAAATAGACCTACTTCGACAGGCCGTGTTTGATGTAAGTGGCCTGCTTTACATAGGATTTATGTTAATCTGTCCTTTGTTCTTCTTACTTCAAACACACATGCGTATAAGAATGTTCGACTGCAACGTTTATGACTTAATTTGGTTCTTAAAATTAACTGCAGTATGCAGAAATGAATGCAAGGCCAGTGCAACCATTCAATGGTCGAAAGATCCAAGCATAAGACGAAAGCGCAAGGGAGAAACACAACTGACAATGTGGTCAGAGATCAAGTTCATTGTAACGATAAAACTATACATTCATGGACTACAATGTTGGATCCATAAATGTAGTTCATGTAGCATTACTCGATTTGTAATCTAATTGCTTCTGGTGACAAGAAGGAAGCCCATATACTATATAATGAGAAAAGATCATACGCATATCCATGTAGTTTCTGAAAAGGAGTTGACTCACATATTGTTCTGTTTTATTGAAGGAGCAGATTACCTGCAAGACAATTACAAGAGCTGCCAACCACACCATGTCATTGTCAAATTTTTCGCTGTCTCTGTTACAGCACTGATTGAACGGACTAATTAAGGAGGATGTTTAATTCAAATAAAGAATTCTACCAAATAAAATTCTGATGTCTATAATTAGCATCTAATATAAAGGGGCTACAATGCCAAGAAAGGTAAATTAGTATTACATGCATGGACATTATTATAGGGATTTGATTGTGAGGAGGATGTTTAATTCAACACAAAAACTCTAGCAAATCTCATGTCTAAATATAGTACACAAATCTCCGTACTAGTAGTGTTAGAGAGAGAGAGAGAGAGAGAGAGAGATAAGGGCCTGACTGGGTAGAGTAGAGGGTAGAGCTAGGTTTTAGTAGTTTTGTATGGATATATAGGTGTCCTGATCTGAATTAGCTCATGAAACTTCAAAGCTTTCCACTAACAAGAAAAAAAACAAGGTGCAAATACTATCTACTATAGATGGATTACAATTAATGCCAATTAGAATTACATAAAAGTGATTGATATTATGTAGACATTGTTATAGGGAATTGATTGCTTCCCCCCATAAGGAAAAACATTGATCGCAAATGTGATTTCTTTCCACTTGTTGATCTTGCAACTTTTACAGTGATTTTTGGCTTAATTAGTTGTTTGAGGAAGCTGTATACCTTTCATTATTTATTCATAGCAATTCCAACAAAGAACAGAGGTCTCTGTGTTGCCACCATTTGTTTCTTAGAGGCTGTTGGCTACGAAAGATGGTTGAATCAAAGCATGCCCATCTTTGGATCATTGTTTTTACATTTCTTCTTGTGTTCTGGCACCCAACACCCATTAGAGCTCAACTTGGTAATGTCAAAGACTCAAAATTAATACATATGCTTGCATTCTTCTTCATCATCATGATCATCATAATGATTGAGTTTTGGGTTTTTGGTGCAGAGAAAGACATGGAGTTTGATTATGGAAGAGGGAGTCCAAAGGGACCAGAACACTGGGGAGATCTTAAGAAAGAATGGGTGGCATGTAAAGATGGAAAACAACAATCACCAATAAGTTTATTTTATGCACGTGCTACCAAATTAATCCAAACTTCGGAGGACCTTACAATGAATTATAAGCCCGCCGATGCAACTATTATCAACGAAGGTCATGCTATCGCGGTGAGAGGAATGAAAATCCTATTTCATTTGTTCATGTGTAGAATGAATGCATGATTATTAACTGCATTTAGGAATTAATGGGAGACATGACCCCATTGTTAATTCTGTATTTACAATCATTTTATGCAGATTGAATGGGAGGGTGATGCTGGATTAGTTCAGATCAAGGGTACAGATTACTTCCTCAAACAATGCCACTGGCACTCCCCTTCTGAGCATTCCATTGATGGCAGAAGGTCTCTCTCTCTCTCTCTCTCTCTCTCTCTCAAATCCAAAATGGTTCTTCAATGTTTAAAGAGTTTTCTTTATTAGGTATGACTTAGAATTGCACATGGTTCACCGAAGCCCGAATAACAATCTAGCTGTAGTAGCACACCTCTACAGAACTGGCCAACCCAATCCTTTTCTCTCAAAGGTAAAAAAAGCCTCAACAGATGTGTAAGAGAAAAAACTATTTCCAGTTGAGTTAAATAAAGAAAGAAAAATATATGAGCTAATGAATGGTGTTATTCCAACCTTCAGGTGGAGAAGGATATATCATCAATGATTGATATAAACAAGAGGATACACTTGGGAATGGTTGATCCGACGGAGATCACAGGGGCTCAGGCCACCATGCAGAAGAAGCTAAAAGAGGTTATCTCGACATTTTACAGGTACCCGGGCTCACTCACAACCCCTCCTTGTGCAGAAGGAGTTACTTGGACCGTAAACAAAGAGGTACAACCTCTTCTTCAGCCCCAAGAATTATTTCTTCATCTCTTGTAATTGATATTCACATTTTGGTAGCCAAACCAACAAAGCTAATTATAAATTGCCCTCAGGTGCAAACTGTGTCAATATCACAAGTGAAGTTACTTCAACAAGCGGTATTTGATGTAAGTAACCTGTCTTTGTTGAGTGATTCCTCTGATAGAACTACTCCTTACACATAAAAGTATCAAATTTTGAGCACATAGTAACTTCTTCTGTTGATTAACTTGAATGCAGTTCGCAGTGATGAATGCAAGACCATTACAACCTCTCAACAATCGAGATATCAAGCTCTATGCCCTTTCATGATGCTAAGAACTGGCTTAGCTAATTAATGAAAAAAAAAAAATTTGCATTTTTGTAGTAATAACACATGTAGATTAAGCATACCTACTGCTTGAAAGCTCTATATGTACTTCAGAAGCTGTGGTGTACGTGCAAGTCTATATCAGAAAGGCTAATGTACATCAAGATTGCTTTAGAAAAATTCATTGATTTTGTTCATTCAATTGCAAACCTAGGCTTATGATTGGGTTTTTAGACCACCACTGAACCCAAAAGTTTAAGCTATTAGAAGATGAGGCAACAATATAGAATATCTCTTTCACGCATTCGCAATGTATAGTGGTCCACATGGTAAGACAGTAATGTCTGTACAGCAGAAAACTATATATAATACCTTGTCTAACATCCTCCATATTTTACCTCAAAGCACACGAGCAATCATATAATTTCGTGTTCGTGATTGAATATTATTCAATCCTCATTTAACCGGCCTGTATAATTATTCAATACTGACCACCCGTTTCTTACCTGTATCCACATATTTTGATTTGAAAATTTAAAACTAAGTTCCCCTTATTTGAAAATAAATAAACAAATCACATATAAATTACTTGATGAATGATGAGTAAAAGTTCACTTGATCATAATCCTTACAAACCATACAGAATAATTCTATAATTATGTAAGGACGTACTCCTATAATACATACTAAGAAATGACAAAATTAATCATTTTCTTCGTATAATACTAGTTTAATGGGTTTATCATTTCAAAATCGGGTTACACAGTATTTGACACGACTTGACCCATTTATTATTTGTTATCCCATAGTATTATATCCGTGTTTATGTCAAACAATGATCAACCAAACCACTTTGTGTCATATTCCAACTCTGTTATCGTGCTATGTCAAAAATTACCACCATTTCTGCTTCTAGTGGCCAATTCTCACTATCTTGCTAATGCTTCAGTTGTCATATATGGTAGGGTGTGATACCATTTTTAATTCTCTATTACAATCATTTGATGCAGATTAAATGGGAGGGTGATGCTGGATCAGTCCATATCAATGACACAGATTACTTCCTCAAACAATGCCATTGGCACTCCCCCTCTGAGCATGCCATTAAAGGCAAAAGCTCTCTCTCTCTCTTCAAATCCAAAATGCTTCTAATTAATGTCAGACAGTTGTCTTTATTAACAGGTATGATTTGGAATTCCATATGGTTCACCGAAGCCAGAACATGCAACAAGCTGGACTACAGGATTCACAGTTAAAAAGCTGAGATACATGTGTAAAAACAAACTTTGACCGATATCCCTGTGAAATCTAGAAACATACCAAACCACTTTGTGTCATATTCCAACTCTGTTAACTTTGACCGATATCCCTGTGAAATCTAGAAACATTTTCCATTGTTTCAAACTTAGTTGGAACATGTTTATGGACTACAATGTGTTCCATCGTTTGCCTCCACCGTTGCATTTGCTCTTTGACTGCTCGGCTTTCTTCCAGTGAACACATAACACATTTTTGTTGAAGCTAATTCGGTTGTGGGCCTATTTGCCAAGTTTGCATGGGTTTTGTTTCTAGTTTTTCGTCGTTTTAAAAGAAAAAAAAAACTAACAAAGTCCTTGGCAAATGTTTGGTATCCTTCATATTTTTATTTTCATTATACGATTTAAAAGATTGACCCCAACGACCAAAAAAAAAAATTTGTCTACCCTTCTAAACAGACAAACAAATCTTCCTGCTAGTAGTGTTAGAAAGACAAAGAACTTACAAAAATCAAGGAATTAACCAATATAGATGGATTTACAATGCCAAGAAAGGTAAATTTGTATTCCATAGAAGTGATTGAAATTACACAAACATTGTTATAGGGATTTGATTGATTCCCCCATATAGCACAGCATTAATCAAGGAGCAAATTGTACATTGATTAAGGAATTTCTATAACATTCATTCTTCATATTGCATCCTTTTCTGCATAAATTCATCACAGTCTTATTGAACATTGCAATATAAACCCCAATAGGAGGCTTCTTGGGTATAGACTGCATAGCAATTCCAACAAAAGGAGAGTCCTCTGTGTTGCCACCATTTTTTTCTTAAGAGGCTGTTGGCTGTGAAAAATGGTTGATGCAAAGCAAGTCCATCTTGGGTTCATTGCTTTCACTTTTCTTCTTCTGTTCTGGAACCCAACACCCATTAGTGCTGAACATTCTGGTAATGTCAAATACACATATACTAATATACTTGCTTTCTTCTTTATCTAGCTTCTTCATCATCATCAAAATTATTTAGTTTTGGGTTTTTGGTGCAGAGGAAGAAATAGAGTATGATTACAGGAGAGGGAGTGACAAGGGACCAGAAAACTGGGGAGATCTTAAGAACGAATGGGTGACATGTAAGGATGGAAAGCAGCAAACACCAATACATTTAAGGGATGAGTATGCCACCAAATTGATCCCAAGTTTAGAGGACCTTCAAGTGAGTTATAAGCCTTCCAATGCAACTATCAACAATGAAGGTCATGCTATTGTGGTGAGAAATGAGAATCCTAGCTATTTCATTTATTTGTGTTGTATGGAAGTGCCTAATCATAACATTTATAATTAATTTTGTATTACTATTAAATATTTGATGCAGATTAAATGGGAGGGTGATGCTGGATCAATTCATATCAATGGCACAGATTACTTCCTCAAACAATGTCATTGGCACTCCCCCTCTGAGCATTCCATTAATGGCAGAAGGTCTCCCTCTCCCTCTCTTTCACTTTAAAATCCACAATGCTTCTGCAATGTCTAAGAGTTGTCTTTATTAATAGGTATGATTTGGAATTGCACATGGTTCACAAAAGCCAGAACAACAATGTAGCTGTAGTAGCATTCCTTTACAAAATTGGCCAGCCCAATCCTTTTCTTTCACAGGTAAAAAGCCTCTATACATGTGTAAAAAAACTATTTCCAGTCAAAAAAATAACTGTACGTAGTTGATGATTGGTGTTATTTCAACTTTCAGGTAAAAAAGGATATATTGTCTATGATTGATACGAAGAAGTGGACACACTTGGGAGTGGTTGCTCCCTGGATGATCCAAAGGGCTCAGGCCAAAAAACCGAGGAAGATAAGAAGGTCTTGCTTGAAATTTTACAGATACATGGGCTCACTCACAACCCCTCCTTGTGCTGAAGGAGTTACTTGGACCATAAACAAACAGGTAAAACGTGTTCACATACCCTAACCATTTCTTTAACTCTTGTAAATTCACATTTTGGTAGCCAAAAATGAGAAACCTAAGCTAATCATCATAAACTGCCCTCAGGCACACACTGTTTCAAGATCACAGGTTAAGTTACTTCAAAAAGCCGTTTTTGATGTAAGTAATCTCTCTTTGTTAAGTTATTCCTCTGACAGAACTACCCAATTCACATCAAAGTATCAAATTATGAGCAAAAATTAATTAACTTCTTATGTTGGTAAACTTGAATGCAGTATGCAGTGATGAATGCTAGACCATTACAACCTCTCAACGGCCGAGATATCAAGCTCTATGACTCACTGTTACGCCAGTGAGAATTGGGTAGCTAACGACCGCGGTGGTTGCAAAGAAGAATGTACATTTTTCGCAGTAATAAATTAGTACTTGCACGTGTAGATTAAGCATACCAGCTTCTAGTACCATGCACATGTAGATTAAGCATACATACCAGCTTGGTAATTAAGTTGTATATGTACTTGAGAAGCTGTGGTGTGCAAGTCTGTCTCAGAAAGTCTATATGTACTTTAATTTTTGCTCCAATAAAGTCATTGATTTTGTTCATTCAATCTTGTACCACCTGCAACCTGCAGGCCTATTGAACTTGGCTCAAACATGAGCAAGCATTCCACAATTGAACCTACAGAGAAACTAGGACCAGCACTTCCAATTTTCCCTCCTTTTTTTCTGGTACAAAAACCAAAAGGGTTCCGTTGCCGGGAATCCAACCCGGGTCTCCTGGGTGAAAGCCAGACATCCTAACCGCTGGACGACAACGGATTGTATTATCACTTTCTTGTGACCCTAATTGATAAAATTTGAAAATTAATACTTCAACGCTGTTAAGTATCAATATTTCCTAAAACACAATATAGAATCATAGATGCGTTCGAAATCAGACCGATTACATTCTCAAGGAGTGTCACTGTAGGTAAATCTCTAACTGTGAAGTTTCAGAAACATTACCAGCCTTGAACTTGTTTCAACCCTTATGATGCTTTATGATGCTTTTTAAAATTTGATGCACCAAATTTCCTTCTCTTTTTCTTCACATAGCTAGCATCAGTAGCATGGTATAGTTGGTGCTCAACCAACATTTCCTGCTTTCATGTTCTTTTAAGGAATTTATGTGAAAAGGTTGATTTGACATGTATTCTCTATATATTGCTAATTAAGCATATTTCAATTTATTATTCATCACCCCTCAGGGTGCCTCCTAGTTAGAGATAGAAATTGCTGTTAATGAGTCGTGTTTGTGTACATGTTGTGTTGTATACTAGTTAGCCAACTTTAATCCGAATTATCTATTTCAGAATTTTTTTCACTTTTGGTAACTGAACTCTGATCTGTGTTCAATTTGGTACCCAAACTCTAATTTATCTATCAATTGATTATGTAGGTTGTGTTTTTGTATCTAATAAATACTAAATCCTTATTTCTTCAGTCAAGAAACAACCAACCTAAAACTGTGTGGTGCTACGTAATTATTCTTCGACAAAAGAAGATTACAAGAATTGTTATTGATGCTATTTTGGGTTGTGCTTGTTGGCCTTAGCGGTTTTGTTGGTTAAAAAGACGGTTAGTTTCTTGAGGCAAATTTAGGGCATCTCCATTTACTTCCAAAATCATTCTCCAACAGATTAGTTATCCAACTAGCTAATTTAGAATTGTCTTTTTTTTATAGCTAAATTTAAATGAGAGGGGAGAAAAATAGTTATACTCGAGGGTACAAATTTATCCCCTTATCAACCATAATATCAATACTAAAAAAAATAAAAAATAGAGAACAATATTGAGTTAAGAATTTAAAAATAGTAAGCTAAAATTGATTTCTTATCTTTTTTTGGACCAATTTAGCTAGAATATAGGTGAAGCCAATTCGGTTGTGAACCNAAAAAATAGAGAACAATATTGAGTTAAGATTTTAAAAATAGTAAGCTAAAATTGATTTCTTATCTTTTTTTGGACCAATTTAGCTAGAATATAGGTGAAGCCAATTCGGTTGTGAACCTTCCTTCTTTGCAACCAATGGCTCTTGCTTGGTATAAATAGCATCCGATATAGATGGAATTGCATTGCCAAGAAAGGTCAATTAGTAGGGAACAAAAGTGATTAATATTTCAGACAATGTCATGGGGATTTGATATCATCCCCCACGCAACCAAAAGGCACAACATTGATTAAGGCTTCTTTGTTGCCCTTTGGCTGTGAAAGATGGGTGTATCAAAGCAAGCCCATCTTGTGTTCATTGCTTTGACTTTTCTTCTGCTGTTGTGGCACCCAACGCCCATTAGAGCAGCTGGTAATGTGAAAGGCATATACATTTTTCTTCATCTTCATCATCATATATATTGAGTTTTGAGTTTTTGGTGCAGAGGACGAAATGGAGTTTGATTTTAAGGCAGGAAGTGAGAAAGGACCAGAACGCTGGGGAGAGCTGAAGAAAGAATGGGCGACATGTAAGGATGGAAAACAGCAATCACCAATAGATTTAAGGAATAAGTATGCCACTAAATTTGTCCCAAGTTTGGAGGACTTTCAAATCAGTTATAAGCCTACCAATGCAACTATCAACAATGAAGCTCATGCTATTTCTGTGAGAAAGCGAAAATCCTTTTTCATTTGTTTGTATACAATAAAGGATGGATTTTTAATAAATATTTGATGCAGATTAAATGGGAGGGTGATGCCGGATCAATTCGTATCAATGGCACAGATTTCTTCCTCAAACAATGCCATTGGCACTCTCCCTCTGAGCATGCCATTAATGGCAGAAGGTCTCTCTCTCTCTCTCTCTATGATCCAAAATGCTCCTTCAATGTCTAAAGAGTTGTATTTATTAACAGGTATGATTTGGAATTCCATATGGTTCACCGAAGCCAGAACAACAACGTGGCTGTAGTAGGATTCCTCTACAAAATTGGCAAACCCAATCCTTTCCTCTCACAGGTAAAAAGCCTCAATACATGTGCAAAAACAACAATTTCAAATTTTCTAGTCAAACAAAAAAAACTCTAGTTGATCATGAATTAATGGTGTAATTCCAACTTTCAGATGAGAAAGTATCTATTGTCTATGATTGATACAAGGAAGTTTATTCACTTGGGGGTGGCTGATCCCTGGATGGTCAAAAGGGCTCAGGCCAAACAACTGAAGAAGAAGAAAAGAAGGAGTACCTCCAAATTTTACAGATACATGGGCTCGCTCACAACCCCTCCTTGTACTGAAGGAGTTACTTGGACCATAAACAAACAGGTCAAACTTGTTCACTTGCCCTACCCATTTCTTCAACTCTTTTAAATTCACATTTTTGTAGCCAAAATTGAGAAACCTAAGCTAATCATCATAAACTGCCCTCAGGTACACACTGTTTCAAAATCACAAGTGAAGTTGCTTAAACGAGCTGTTTATGATGTAAGTAACCTATCTTTCTTAAGTCTTTCCTCTGAAAGAACTACCCAATACACATGAAAGTATCGAATCTGAGCACATATTAACTTCTTCTGTTGATAAACTTGATTGCAGTATGCATTGACAAATGAAAGACCATTACAACCTCTCAATGGCCGAGATATCAAGCTCTATGACTGGCAGAACTAACAAACTCCATGATTGGGCAAAAGAATGTTACATTTCTTGCTGAAATAATGTACTTGCCTATGTCGATTAAGGGTACCAGCTTAGAATATTCTATACGTACTTACAAAGCTGTGGTGTGCAATTCCATCTCAGAAGGTCTATATGAACATAAATTTTGCTACATGAAAATTCAATGATTTTATTTAAGCAATCTAGTACCAGTTGCAAACCTACATTTATGATTGGATTACAAACTTTAATCACGATCTCTCTGTGAAATCTAGAAACATTTTCCACTGATGAAGCCCTTGTACAATGTATTCCCATGCTTTCAAATGTAACCTGCTGACCCTACCCACTGGCATATAGAAATTGGCTCAAATATGAGCAAATATTCCACAAGTGAACCTGCCAAGAAACTAGTATGCAAAGAATCAAGGGACCAGCACTACCCCTCCTTAGTCACAACTAAAAGCTACCTTTTTGTGATGCTAATCGATAAAATTTTGAAAGTCATCATAAATCCTTTTTCATCCCACCATCTCCGTAATCCTTGATGTACATGAGGCTGGTCCTCCTTGTGTCTGCCTTGTATTATAGGATTTGCATTTGAGGCATTTATGTGCCAAAATGTGAAAATTTACCTCTGATGTTTCCCCACAATCATTGCAGAGGATCCAAACCTAAATGTAACAGCAAAATAAATGTGCATTTTTACCACCGTAGTTAATTAAAGAGAAGTGTAAAATTTAATCACCCTTGTTGCAAAAGTCACAAAAGTAATCATGATTGTACTTACCATCTTATTTTGATAGATTTGAGGCATGGGAGTTACAGAAACCTGAAATTGATTTGAAAGTTATTAGCAAGCTATAAAAGAAAGGTAACAATGAGGCAGTTATATGACTCAAATCATTCTTACATTGAAAAGCTTAAATGATTGGATTTTAGATTTACCTCGTGATCAAGTTTCTCCCACACACGGGACATATCACAGTATGATTTTGAGCAAACCGGGCATGAATACCTGCAGAGTTATGCACAATTAATATGGATTCGCAACAGTCCAAGAATAAAACAAATCAAGACTACAGATTTTTTATAATTTATATTAACAATTTATATCAAGTTATCTTTATATGATATACATATATCTTTTTTGGAAACAATATACATATATCTTGAAAAAAAGAATTACTGGAAATGCTGCTCCATCTCCTTCAAACATTCCAAATGTATAGTGTGTCCACATGGCAAAACAGTAATGTCTGTCATTGTATCGAAAAGAAACTGCACAAATAACTGATGTGAGTTGGTGGTAGAAAACTCTGTATAATACTTTTTAGACATAGCATCCTCAAAGTTTACCTCAAAGCACACAGGACAATTGTGATGCATTGCATTTTCCACACAATTGTGTGAATCCTTCAACACTGTTGAGTAACAACATCCTATAGAGACATTCCAATTTAGATTATTGAAAAAGGCATAATTAAAAGGGTTTCAAAGAAGTAAAGAAAAGGTTTGGGGAGGTTAACGTCTTACCACACTTGTCACAGTGGAAAAAATTCTCCTCACCTCCAGTCCTGTAATGCCAATTAAAACAAATTTAGGCACATGCAAGTGTTTTAAAAGGCAAACAATAATGAAAAGGAACAACGAAAAATTGCAGAAAGAGTTTAACCTGCAGATACCACATTTGTCGCAATGGTACTGATTTTTTGAAACCTAGCAAAATAAAATGGATTTCCAAAACAAATGAATTAAAAACAGGGCTTTATATATATGAGTAAGCCAAACTCAATAAGCTCTCTTTTTTTTTCATAAACAAGAACTCAGAAGCTTACATCGTCATCAAAAAACTTGCATTTGGAGCAAAAATAGTTTCCCATGCAAACCCCACATTGGGTACAGTGCTGTTGAACCTGAATGAATATCAGAACTTCAGAAGTCATTAACACCGTCCTTGAATTATAATTACTGTTACTATTATCAGAATTTTTAAAAATAAGCCTTACATCTTGTTCTGTGCTGCACAAGGAGCAGATGACCTGAAAAAAAAAACAAAACTGGATCGGTGTGCCTTTCTTTTATTAACATTTTAATAGTTCAAAGTAACTTAAAATGAAAATGGTCAGGAAGATGGAAAAAAAGGAAAGGACAGAAAAGAAAAGGACTAATTCAAGTTGGCATAATAGGTCCAAGTATTCCACGGAGAAACAAAAGATAGATGCTGAACCTTATCCATAAAGTTTGCATCTTTTGATGCGAACCCTACATTCACATCAGGAGTGTTAAAGGAAAGTAAATCTAAGGAAAATCATATCCAGAAGAACCCAGATAGAATCAAATCTACTCGCGAAAAATGAAAAGGTCATAATTTTTAATTCTATTCCCCATTCCTTTTTTATAGACTTCTACAGCTGGCTGCATATTGATCTTATAGCTAAAAATCTTACAAACTTAAAAATCAAGTGAGAGAGAGAGAGAGAGAGAGAGAGAGAGAGAGAGAGTAAAAGCAGCTAACCCTTTTCAGATCATGGCGAGGAACATCATGGCGATCAAGAGGATCAACTTCCATTGAATTCTGCTCCAAAAAGAAAAACAGAAAACCACCCAAACTATAAGATGCCGAGTTATAAATATTATTATAGCTAAACAAAGTTAAATAAAAACCCAATAGCAACAACTGACCTTGGATTCGTTATGGCAATGCCTGCAATCGAAAATCTCATCACAACATGGTGCTCTGATCTTGCATCTCCTTCTATAATGCGCGCACCTTCAAATTTATTTCACCAACCAAAATTAATCATAAAGAATCAGTTCAAAAACCAATCATTGTTTTCAAAAACCAAAAAAAAAAACAAAAAATTGAAAATTAGAGACGAATGAATTATGAATACCCGAATTTGCCAGATCCCAGGTCCATGGCAGACTGATCAGTTTGATGGGAAAGTTCGTTAATGGAGATCAGTGTCTCGAATCCGCTCTCCATTCTCCAAAGTTACCTACAAATCAAGATACCCAGAACAATTGGTGCTGAAACAAGCCGTAAAAAAATGGCGAGAGAGGGAGGAAGAAGAAGAAGACCATGACTCCATGAGAAAGGCCGAGCTTACCTTGCAGAGCAGTATGCAAGTAACACAGCGCAGAGGCTGAATCCAAATCCCCTGATAATTTGTAAATTTGATATTTCCTTCTTTGTATGGAAACTGATGAGCGATGGCGCCGCGACACGGTGTCGTTTCCCGGGGCCACGTTTTATATCTTATAAGTTTCGAATGCAACGCAATAATTGCACCACCCAATGTAATAAATAATTAGGTGACATTGAGTAATTAATATCTATAAGAGACTTAATACGACGTCGCAGGGTTGATGTTACGCACCTGAAGACTGAAGAGAGAAGCGAACTGTTTCTTGGTTGGGATAAAATGAATACTGAGTGAAGAATGAAGACGACTCGAAGTGGTCTAAAGCTTGTGGGCTGGTCTTATATACAAAATGATAATACACAGTCCAGGTCCAAGTGGTTGGCGGGAAAAGAACTATGAAATTACCATATAGTACTTGCTGGAATCGGGAATTATGCTACAGACCGGAGGGTATTTTAGGTAAAGAGGGACTGCTTTGGTCTGGATTGGGTTGGGAAGTTGGGATATTAATGAAGAAATGGAATGATGGATATGGATAGGGTCGTTGGGCTTTGCTGACAGGGTCTGAATCTGTGGGCTGGTTGTCGTTTAATGAAAGAATCTGGAACGCTTTTTTGGAAACCATGTCGTTGGTGACGTGTCGGCTAACTTTGGTGTTCGGCGTTCGTTGTATTGAATTTATCACGTGGTTAATGACGTCAACCTTATCCAAACACAGTCTACACATGCTTACTTGGCAATGTGATCATCCCCGAAGAAAATATTTATAATTTTACATTGGAGTGCTAGATAAACATAACATAACACATAACAACAACCAAATAGATATATAAAGTGGACTTGGATTTGTTGCCTTACCTCTGCGTAAGGTTGTTACCAAGCTGATACAAGACTCTAATCTTTGATTACAAGATTGGGAGAGATTGTATTCAAAGGCTGAAATTAGAACATGCTATCGACTTTACAAGAAAGTAAGACAAAAAATCTAAGTCCATATATAATATAGTATCTAAGTCCGAACTAAAATAGAATGAAAATAACTCTCTTTTATTTCACTCTAATTCTTTATAAATAAACAAACTTAAAACTTATTTTTTCAAAACAACACAAGGCCAACATAAAAACCATTAGTTGGAACACACATCTACAATAAAATGGGAGCCTAGATTCTAGAACATTAGGGTTTAGGGTTTAGGGTTTAGCACGCTCCCACCTAAACAAATTGTAAATTAAAACAGAGTTCCAAAAATATAATATAGCTTCAAACAAAAAAGAATATCGAGAACAAACTCGGCAGTTCCAAGTAATAATCTTCATGGAGAAACATTATTAACAGAACCAAAGGTCCCATGAGTGTCCATCAAAAAATCAATATCAAATCCCCCAAAAGAGTAAGATTGATAAACAAAAAATAGGGGTGTGATTCCTAATTTTGAAGGCCCATTTACTTTTTGAACTCTGGTGTAAGTAAAACATAATGATAATGACTTTTATTCATTCTACTCTCATTCCTTGTAAGTAAATGTGATTTTAGTCTTTGTAATGAAATTCAAAAATTTCAAATTGATAAAACAATTATTAACACACTAAAATATCAAAGCACTGATTATTTTTCCAAAACAACACGAGGCCAACACAAAATCATCAGTTGATACACACATCTATAATAAAAAAGGGAGCTTAAATTCTAGAAAATTAGCACGCTCCCACCTAAAAAAATTGCAAATTAAAACAGAGTTCTAAAATTAAAAGCTTCAAACAAAATAGAAAACTAGGAACAATCCCGGAAATTCCAAGTAATAATATTCATGGAGAAATATTATTAGCAAAACCATGGTCCCCATTGGTGTCCATCACAACATTATTTCCATTATCTACTTCGATTTCCAGTTCATAGTCCTCTTTTAGATCTTCCAATGAAGCCTCATCAACATCACCAACCAATTCATCATGTTGCCTCATCTCGGGGCTTATAAAGGCAGGGGTCTTACCCAGTGGATCCTCAATGAGAGTTCCAGTTCCAGGCACAAGCACAGAGTGACGACTAGAAGTGACAATCAGCTGGTCACAAGTGTTAACGACATAGGTATCAAGTAAACATAAGCAACAGATCACAGGTTATAGGTTTAGAACAAAGTTCAACATGTACAACATCAACAAAATTTCAAAGACCAATTACATATATACAAAGTTTGAGACAAATGGGATATAGACTTGCCTTGTAGGGATCAACGATAGTGTTCTCAAGAGTAGATTGAACATCTTGTTCAGAGCCTGAAGAGTTCTGGATAGGTGTCACCTCATTCCTAGCATCATAACATTGAGAACGGGAGGATGAGCCTCTCTTAGAGCTCCTCCTAATAGCATTCCCACGACCTACACCAGCAGAAGGTCTTGAGGTCAAGGGATGCCCTCCAAAGCCACGACCCCTTCTAGGTGCTTGTCTCCTTCCCCTTCGCACCACTTCAGAGCCATCTCTTTGTTCATGTGATTGAGTAGACAAGGAGTAACCACCATTACCAGTGTGCCCATTAGCATAATTATTTGAGCCGTAGTGTGGCTGAGGAAACACCATAGAATAATTGGCATTAGGGGTCGACCAAATAACAGTATTGATAGCCAACTGATGACCAACAGGCAAGACATAAGGGGCACCTCCTATCCATTGAGCTTGCTCAAAATTCACATAACTCAAATTGTTAGGACAAGCTTCATAGCGATGAAATGAACGACCACAATAGTAACATATTCCATAATTAAAAAACATTTTGAAAGTCTATTCTCCGCTTATGAAACACCAGATAACGGCGTAATAGAATTCACATATTTATATTAACGAAGACTCGAGCAAAACCCTAATTTACGTATAATAAAACAAATAAAAATTATCATACCACGTGTCATGTAAATGTGTAATTAAAAGTTTGAAAAAATAGTTATTTTTTGTTAAAATAGGAGATTGGTTTCCTTGTAAATCAGCCAATCATGGGATACTTAGGAAAATGCAATTTCTAATCTCTTCCTATGTGCAATGATTTGAAAATCATCACCAGAACCAATCCCAAAATCCAAATTCATGGGCTGACACCACCAACTTGGGCCTTTGGAAAATTCTTAATATATATCTCGCAGTTCATGAAAGTGGCCAGCCCATGTGTTTCCCATATATAATGTGGGTCGTTGTGCGTTTCTAATTTTGCAGTCATTGCATTATATCAAACTCGATCTTGTGGTCACGTACAAATTCTGAATCTTGTTTTACTATGACTAGCTTAATATATTACTACCTGCCTAGGAAACTCACCTACTAGGCTTCTACAAACCAGCTAGCATTGATCATATGACCATATGAAAATCCAAGAGCTAACTTGGAATTCTCTATTTGTTGGATAACATGAAAGGCCGTGGTGGCTTTACACAGATGACATTAGAGGTGTCAAATGGTGCATTTTGTACTTATGCCTAGCTCGGATCTATTTTATTTTCGTGTTTGTGTTGTTTAGTTTGTGTTGTGCTCGTGTATAATAACTTTGACTCGGCCCTACTCTTTTACTAATATTGTATCTATTTCATTGTGTTGAACCCGTGACATACTTACTATAATTTATCTCATTTCATACATTTAGATACTATTCTTCATCATTCCCAAGGACCCAAACCTTACCAACTTCATCATATCTTATCGTACATAATAATTCCACGGACTAGTGGAGTACTCCATTTATTGATTTTGTAAATGTACATCACCAAGTACCAGTCTATCGACTCTATATTTAAAATTCAGACAAAAACAAAAGCCTTAGCTTTCATTAAAACTTAATAATTAGTGATAACAACTTTAAACTGTATGATTTAAATGTATTTCGTGGAACGCCAACAGTATATATATTTGGGCGGTGAGCGGTGGGACCCAAAATCTGGTTTTGAAGATATGTATATATGGTTTGGATAGCTTGAGAGCAATGTGTGGTGAGCTTGAAACCACGTCCTAGCTAGGCTTGCATTGCGGCTTCTACAAAGGTATGATATGAGGCGATAATGGCCGTCCATAAATTGATTGATTGATTCTAACGTTAATAATTTCATTATTAAAAAAAGTGTGAGAGAATTAAATATTTACGCCAAATCAAAGGGTTAAAATGTTTGAACAGAAGCTAGAAGAGGAACGCCTAAAAAGAGGGAGTGAACTCAGTGAAGCACTAAAGCTTTCAGCTTTTGGGGTTGAAAGTGAAAGCTAAGATAAAGTTGCTAAAAGAGGCAGGGCAAGGACCACATGAGTCCATGATAGCTTTCACGTGCTCTGCTTCAATTCTCTAACCTTCATGCATGATTGACATGAACACCATCATCAGGAATCTCTAAGTGCCCAGTATGTAGGGTACGTATGTGAATATGTCACTGCTCTAGTCTAGACAAAACTTCAGAAAAAATCAAAACCATAATCCACACCCAAATATCTAGCATTTGATTAATACACATGACTACAAGAATATTTTAACATAGATATTGATCAAAATTTCTTAACTTTAATCATTGTATTATTATAATATCATAGTATGTGTCATATAGTCACAGTCACATGCATGTAAAATAGTTCTCTGTGATTCTGTGAAGATATTTTAGTGGTCTACCTAAGCTTAACTAGCTAGCTTCACATATAACATATATATCCATGTATGGTCTTTATCTTCTTCTTTTTTAGGCAAGTTGTTCAAGTCTTTTCTTAAAGACAATATCCGATTAATTTCTATTAACATTCTAAAAGCAAATATTAAACGTCTAGCTAGCTAGCTTTCATATTATCAACTTCTTTTACCATTCAATTCAAAAAATGATATCCTAGATGGTATAAAGCTTCTAACTTTATGGTCTAGTCTTCTAGATAATAATTAACCAAAAACATATAATGCCATATATATAGGTTAATTGAAATTATATATGGTGTGGTGTGGTTATATCATGTGTCATCACCACCTCGATATGACGAAAAATCAGAACAAAATGGAATAAATAGCATTCTCCTAAGTACTATTATATATTGTCGGTAGAATAGTCTAATCAGTCATGTGCAAAGCATGGTAGATAATTTAGAGGTAGGTAGATAGCCACCTTAGTATTAGATTTTTCTATATCCAAAATTTATCTTAATTTTAATTTATTAATAGAAATAAATTTAGAGGTAGGTATATTAATAGAAATAGAATGCTGAATTTATCTTAATTTTAATTTATTATTTTGCCCTATATTATTATTTGGACTAACCCTAGAGACTACCGTGGTTAAGTTGATTACTAAAGATTTAAAACAAAATCAATAATAGCATTCTGATTTAAAATTACAGAAAATAAAAGAAGTCGAATTAATCATACGACCGGAGCATGCAGAATAATACAAGTAATTCAAACCCTGGGCTCTAAAGAATCACACTAATGCATTCCATGGCCAAACACCGGTGATGATCATTAATGATGATGACGATAATGATCATGATTTTCTTGATGAAAAGATCGAACGATCCAAATTAAAAACACAAGAAACCCAAAGACAAAACCCTCATAACAAGAAAATACACAAGATCGAGAAAAAGCCGTTTAATCCTCCATGCAACGAAAATTTCATTTCAAATTTTCCGGCTTCATTAATTAATTAATTAATTAGTAGTCAGTGGTAGGCAGCTGCTCGTGTCCGTTGTGGCTGATGAAGAAGAACTCGTACACCAGCCCAGCAAGCCCACCACCTACTAGAGGCCCGGCCCAATAGACCCAGTGGTTTTCCCAGCTCCAGCTCACTAGAGCCGGCCCGAACGAAACGGCCGGGTTCATGGATGCTCCATCAAAAGCCCCACCGGCCAAAATGTTCGCGCCAACAATGAAACCGATCGCGATTGGCGCGATTGTTCCCAAACTGCCCTTCTTCGGGTCAACGGCCGTGGCGTAGACCGTGTAGACTAGCCCGAAAGTCATCACAATCTCGAAAACGAACGCATTCCACACTCCCACTCCCGATGACAGAGCAAAAGCCGATGTAGTCTGTGAAGCAGAGGATAAAATCCCAGTGTAAATATAAATAATTAAATGAATAAATACCGTTAATAATCACAATTACCAATTTATCACACAATAACCGTATTAACGGAAATGATTAGCTGACCTGGCCGTTGGTGACGAACTTGAGGAGCAAGCAGGCGACGGTGGAGCCGAGGAGCTGGGCGATCCAGTAGAGGATGCCGCGGAGGAGAGAGATGTTGCCGCCGACGAAGGCGCCGAAGGTGACAGCGGGGTTGACGTGGCCGCCGGAGATGTTGGCGCCGACGGAGACAGCGACGAACAGAGCGAAGGCATGGGCGAGGGCAGCAGCGACGAGGCCGGCCGGCGTGGTGGAACCGTCGTTGGTCAGCTTGTTGAAGGCCATGCCGGAACCCTCGCCGGCGAAGACAAAGATCAGGGTGGAGATGAACTCCGCCAGGGCCGCTTTCAGGGCCTCCGGTTGGGTTGCATCCTGGGGTCGGCCCACGGCAATGTCCCGGATCGGCATAGTGGGTTGATGAAGATCGAACGGCTGAGATTTTCTTAGTAGTACTTGATTTCTCAGTACTGGCTGCTCGGTTGGAGTGTGGCTCTTACAGACTCTTACTTATATATTGAAGGTGACGAGGGCAGATCCAGTTGTAGCCGGTTTCCGGTAACCAAAGGGATTGGAGCGAAATAGTGATTGGTCGACAGCCTGTGAAATCGTTGGGTTTTTCCGAATTTTTGGATTTGAGCCTATCTAATCTCACAGGCTCACACCATTGTTGCTATTCATACAGCGAAGCACTGCGCCGCTATAGGCTACTGAGGCTGACACGTGTGCATGAGGAACAGGGGACACGTAATGTGCAGATGTTACTGGATTTTGTCTTCTATGCTTCGTCTCTGGAATGATCGAATTTCATACGCTTTTGCCGCATAGAAAGAAAGGTTGGGCTCTTGCAAAAAAATTGGGCCAACAAATATTAATTAAATTTGAAAATAGGGGAAATTATTTTTAGGGTAAACAGGGTAGGCATTTAATTTATAATCTAACTGCCAAAAAATTTAATTTGTAATCTGAGGATATCGTGTATATATATAACAAATTAAATGACTACCTTAATAAGCAATGAATATTACTTGTTATGTAGGTTATATGAATGTATTGGAGGGACATGGGTCGCATGAGCCATTTAAGAAAATAAATAATGACAAAAATGGGAGAAACATCTTGATTTTCTTTAAATTTATTTCCTTCACATGAATTTTTTATTCTTTAAAATGCATGAAGGAAACTAACCATTTATCTCCAAAAATAATCATTAATAGAAATAGAGACCTAAACCTCTATATAAGCCTATAATTTTTCAATATGATCAACACATTCCACATTCATAGTATAAAGATATCACTAATTAAAAATAAATTGTGATAAAAACCAAGTAAAAAGTTTTTTTTCCTCATCAAATAACAATATGTTTGTCCCAAAAAACAATTGAGTTCCAAACTTTATGCTATACGAAATTTGAGGATAATATAAATTATATTGTGATTTTTTAAAATTTATCAAATTCTAAATAAAATGGAAAAAACCCTTCCATTTAGATTATAAATTAAAGACTACCAAGACAATAGATATCCAAAAGTTGGTGCTCACAATTTGAGAGTAGACATTTGGATAGCCTTATTTTGATTAAACGGGATATGCATGTGTTGCTAAAGATCTAAATGTACATTTAAAAAATGTGATGGTATATGGTTTCATACAATTTATTAATAGGAATCCCATCAATCTCAAGGTCGGTCACACAATGATTAGGTTTTAATGTAGGGTACCAAAGTTGCTCCCCAGTCTCTACAACTCACCATTTTCCATAAAAAAATAATAAATAAAATTGATTTTTTCAAGTTGTGGATATAAGAGCATCTCCAAAAGGCTCTTCAAATGAAGAATTCTTCATTTTTTGAAGAGATAGAAGAGTCTTTTGGAGATGCTCTAAAGGGCAAAATTATAATAAATGACAGACGTAAAGAGAATTTAAAAGTACTTAAACAGCAACTCTATGGATATTATAAATAAATAACGACTACTAATTGCATTATTGTATTAGAAATTTAGGAGCAACATTATCCGATGAGTAGTATATCAAAAAGCTCTAATTATAATATTTCAACTAATTACTTTTATTAATTAGCTTGCTATGTGATGGCATTAAAAAACCAAAAATTTCGCTGCAGTGGTTTGGTTGTGCACCTACATAACACGTTTTTTTGGACAATGGGAATCTTGAATCCATGTGAATTGAAATAAGCTATATTAGCAACTTGATTTATAAAACTAAAACTGTCTTTTGGAGTTTGGAAGGGTTAATCATGATGGCTTATAAGTCAAAAAGCCTAATTCAAATATTAATAAGTAACAAAACTTCAAGATGAACTAGGAAAATCAGTTTGAGGATGCATCGGTTACTACTTGCAATTCAGTTTTTTCCGATTGTCCAATCCACCTCTAGTCAGCATTTTGCAACCAACATCATTTCAATTTTATCCGATAAAATATATTTTGTCTACATAGTTTATAAGACCAAACATTTCATGACATGACAACATAGTTCTCAGTGGCTTGGCTCAAAAGCAATCTTTGAAAATATAACACCTCAAAAATAAAACATGAAAAATTTTAGGACCTCACAAAACAACAACCAATTTGACTAATTTTTACAGTAATGACCTGTGAGAAGGGATATAAAACATGAATGTTTCCGATTATGTAACTGCACTATACTATACTAGGGGGTACCCGAAGAATATGTTTTTACTTTTCTTAAAATAAGGACATCTTTTACTTAAATGAGAATGTTAAATTGAGGATTTGAGAAGCTATGTATTTAATAGTCAATGAAATGATGATTCATTTTGTGCATGTACCTCTTATTAATTTGGATTTATTTATCAATATTTTTAAAATTCATTCTACAACCAAGTCTCTTTTGTTGTGAAATAAGCTTGAAAGAACCTATGAAAATTTTAATTAGTGGAAATATATTATTTTTTTATTAAAAAAAGAAAACTCAACTATATGGTAGAGGAATAAGAGAAGAAAGTTTTGATTAAATGACCTAAATATTTGACAAGAACTAGAGGAAATGAGACGGGCCTCATAACATCATATTAAAGAATCATTTGGGATATACCCTTCGAATATCACGTAGATCCTTTTCTTTTCTTTTTATGACTTACGTTATTTTACACATGTGAAGTTTCTTTATTATATATTACCACTGTTATATAGCTTTGAATTTGTGGTTGGTAAGCTTTTGGGTTGATGGCAAATTGGCAATCATGATGCCAAAAGTTTCACAGTCCAAATAAAGAAAGACATGTTTTTTAAAACGAAAATGGTTACTTGTACGAATGAAATACTTAGGTCCCGTTTGAATTTTTGAATTTTGATTATGCATTTGAAATCCATGAAATTGAAATCCTTAGATTTGAAATTCTATTGTTTGGATACAAAATTTAAAGGTGAGGATTTCACAAAGTATTTTAATTTTTTTTGACAATTTAATAATTGAAATATATGATTAAAAATAAAAAAAGTTGTCTGAATGTGGCCGGAAAATTTGCCGGAGAGT
>QANT01009337.1:0-42437 GCA_003254885.1 Purshia tridentata | reverse complement strand
CTTGAAATGAAATGGAAGGTTTCGGGGTCGGTCCTATCACGTTCATAGTTTCCCCTTAGGGGACCTTGAGTAGGTTTGAAAATAGTAAACTCAAATATTTACTGTATATACCTTCAGTGAAAAATAATTCAAAACGGGTCACAACAAAATACCAATGCCTATTTATAATAAAAAAAAACCATAAATGCAATGCTCATACAACTTTCGCAATTCATGATAGTGAAAAACAGTCTGGAAGCTTCTAATAAAAATCCAAATTCAAAAGAACATTACCAATGACTGATCCCTGTAATTGGGCCAACTACCTCTAACGAAAGTAGTAAGAGAATCCATTTAAAGTTGTACAATAAAAAGCTAACCGCCTTATGGGCTACCCGCTTGTACAACCGCCTCTGGAGGTTTAGGGAATTGAAACCCAAGGTCCGCCTATGGGACCCTTTTCACTTAGGTCATTTAAATCATCTCAATAGGTATTGCAAAAGCTAATACCGTTCAATTCGAAAACCATAAAACAGATGGCAACCAAAAACATGCAGCTTTCACATGCATCAATATTTACTACCATGCATACACATAATAAAAGAGTCCATACACAGGGTGTGAGATTCCCCCTACTTGGAATCCAAGCTTATCCTTTTCATTGTGCACCGTCCCAATCACCAATATCCAAAATTTCATCTTTCTGGGTAACTGGAAATCCAAGTCCGACAAAGTAAAGACTTCAGTCAAAGCCGAATTCGAAAAGTCATAGTATGACCTTACCTTTTGGTCATACGTCCTTAGAAGGTTTCTACTTAAATCCAAATTTTAATCTAAGTTCAAGAGGTTGATTAATTTGACTTAAATAAATCAACATAAGGTGTAGTAAATTCCATTAATTAATTTAATTAATCCAACTTAATCTCTTTAAAAAAGTAAACTAATCCTAGGTTACTAACAACCTTCACTTAATTAAATAAACCTCCAAAATAAACCATTAATTAAACATGCTTACTTAATAAATAAATCCTACTTAATTAATTAAACATGCCTAATTAAAATTAAAGCCTAAGATTTAAATAAGAAAGGCAGTGACGATTACCTAGTTGTAGACCTTCTAAGCTTAATCCTCAACCAAAGAGGATTGCCAAAGACCTTACTCCAAGCAGGGAATTCGGTAGGGCTCCGCTGAAGGAAGAAATATTTTTGATTAGAAAAATTAATTACCACCCTTATGGGGTAATTAGCAACCTAACTAAAAATAAATGAAACTTTGAACTATGGAACTTTTCCCAAAAAAAAAAATTGGAGTTTGTTCCTTTGGGTTCCCTTAAAAAAAAAAAGGATTCCTTTAAGAAGAAATTTTTTTAGAAGGAGAAAGAGATAACAAGGTTTGAGTGAGAAGCTCCAACTCAAATGGGTAGTGTAAAGTGGAATAGAGGGGTGTGGTCCTATTTGTAGGCTTGAAAATTGGGGTCCCCCTCCTAAATTTTCTATGTGGGACAAATCCACACACCTAAAATGCACAAAACTGAAGAAAACAAAGGGAAAAAGTGAACTGGGTCACACTACCCGTGGGTTGACCCGGTTTGTGAGAGAAAACGGGTCGGGTCGACCCGGCTCGGAGAAGCGAGTTGTGCGTCCCCCTTTTGTTTTCTCTTTTTTTTTGAACAGCCCAGATCAATGGGCCTTTAATGAGCTCCAACGGTCACAATTATATTGCGACCGGATGTGTTAGTTTCAAGTTTTGTATTGGCAATTTCCTTGACAAAACAGCTTGTAATTATTTTAGATTTGAATCTCACACAAGCTCTAGACTAAGTTAGGAACATTTGAGTGTGCAATGAAGTCTGCATAGCTGGTCCTACATCCCTCATGCCTAAGGTAATACCCATACCATGCATTTCACGCAACATCAGTTTTTCACAGAGTAATGCATGTTTTGACTAGTCTATGACATATCATACACTACACTTTTCTGGCACGGGAACTGCACATACTATCTTGTGAATATTAAGTGATCCCACGTGAGAGTCTTTTATGTGGGTCACTCTCCTAAATGGGTATTTGCACGTGTTTAACTTTCTGACTTCTTATGATTGGGCCTTTACTCTCCTCATTTATTCTCCAGCCCACATCAGTTTTTNTTTTTAATGGGTTTTCATTTTGCACTATTCATCATCTTCCCCAAATCTTTTTTCTGAAAATGGAAACTTACCCAAAACAACTCAGCCCCTCTCCCACACGAGTCTTCAGATTCCCTTTGGCATATTCGGCTATGAGCTATCCTGAAAGTTTGTTAGGACTTGAGCCTATTATTGGCTGCCATGTGGAACGGTGTGGGTGTGCGTGTGTGGCTGCTACTACAAGGTACGGGCAGCCCTTCATTCTTTTTGTCTCTCACATTTTTGGTATGTTTTGAGCAGCCCTTGAGCTGAGTTTTTGGTGAGACCAAATGGGTATTTTATTTTTCAAGAGTTGAAAGTTTTTCTTTGAAAATTTTCTTGTGTTCATCTCTTGATTTATTTTATCTAAAAACTAAATGGGTTTTGTGTATGGGTTTCAGATTTCTTCAAAAGCATAAACACATCACTCTAGTTTTTAGATATGGGTTTATATTGGCTTCTTCAAATTTTGTTTGGTTGAAGGAGTTGATCTTGCTAACCCAAAATATTGCATATCACTTTCATATCTTGAAGATCCACAAGCAAGCTGCAAATGGGGTGCTACGTGTTGATGAGCTAGAGGATAGAGCTGCCAACAACGTAAATGACTCTTGGCTTGTTGGTTGATGGTTGCACAAAGTGGGTATGCTAGCTGCTACTTAGCTTTAGAGTAAGTAAATGAGCTTGTGTGCTGATATAGACTTTGTATTGAACCTCAACATATTGGATTGCCTGGTCAGCGAATAAGACCCCCAGTTTTTTAACCCTTTGAGGTTTTTCTGGGTGAACAACTTGTGTTTTCCTCCTTATGATTGCTGGGTTTATTTGCCATTTGTATAACTTGGGTTTAACTCTATGTCATATGCTATCAGACCTGGTTTTATGGTTGATAATATTACAACTGATGAACTGAATCTAATCTAGCATCACACACCTCACTCTAGTTGTGGCTAGCACTGGGATGCCTATTTTGATGGATCCTTGAGTGCCTAGGTTGTCACTCCTCACATGATTATTTGAAATGCTTGCTGGTTGTGTTTCTTGGGCTGTGCATGTGTCGTACAGACTTGAGTGTGTTTAATTGGTTCAGTCTTGTCAAATAGTTTTAAAATTGGGTCCGATCAGTGATCGTTGTTTTACTTAGGTGCTTTAGGGTGTTAAAGCACTTTGTACCAAACTACAGGATGATCCGGTGTGACGCGGCCTACCAACCTTCCGTGCAACCGTCCGCACCAGCGAATCAATTTGTTCCACGTGGCGTTCAGCGTACACGTCATTTTTTTCAAATTTTCTGATTTGTCCAACTTTAAAAATTCACTAAAAATACCTTCGAGCTCCTAAAAATTCTTCGAAAATTCCTACGGACTTGTGAGACCGAGTACTATTTATCTATGGCCTCAAAACAAACAATTTGATTTTCAGAAATTTTATGAAAAATCCAACTCTTCCAAAATAAATTCTAAAAAATTAAATAATAGCCTAAAATAATTATCCAACTTTGGAAATTCATAACTTCTTCACCCAAACTCCACATTTAACAAACCAAATGTCGTTATTCTGAAGTTTTAATTTCTAATAAAGTACAAAATAAAATACTAAAAATTTATAGGGCTTCACACCCTACCCTCCTTAAAATAAATCTCATCCTCGAGATTACCTGGATTCGTCAAAGAGGTGAGGATACTTCTTCCTCATGTCTGATTCCAGTTCCTAGGTTGCTTCTTCAACTCCATGGTGTTGCCATTGAACCTTCACTAATGGCACACTCTTGTTTTTAAGTTGTTTGGTCTCATAGGCCAAAACGCAAACTGGTCCTTCTACATACGAGACACTTTTCTCCAAGAGTAAGTCAACCCATGGCATGATATGTGATAGGTCTGGTGCACTTTTCTTTAATTAAGACACATGAAAAATGTTGTGTATGTATGATAGTTGAGGTGGCAATTCCAGTCTATACGCAACGGTACCAACTCGTTCAATAACCTTGGATGGTCCACCGTACCTAGGTGCTAACTTGCCTTGTCCTTTAAACCGGACAATCCCTGTCTGAGGACTCACTTTCAGAAACACGAAATCCCCAACCTCAAACTCAAGAGGTTTTCGACGCCTGTCGGCATAAGACTTTTGTCTACTTTGAGCAGTCTTGAATCATTCTTGAATGACTTTGACTCTCTCGGTCGTTTCCTTAACAATCTCTGGACCCAACTTTACTCAGTCCTCTAATTCTGCCTAACAAAGGGGCGATTTGCATGGTCTCCCATACAAGGCTTCATATGGTGCCATGCCAATGCTACTCTGATAGCTATTGTTGTACACAAACTCAGCTAAGGGTAAGTACTCACTCCACTTCCCTCCAAAATCCAATATACATGCCCTCAGCATGTCCTCGAGTATTTGAATAACTCGCTCTGATTGTCCATTTGTTTGCGGGTAATAAGCAGTGCTTAAATCTAATTGAGTACCAAGTTCTGCTTGTAGTTTCTTCCACAATCTTGATGTGAACCTAGGATCTCGATCGGAGACGATGGATTTTGGAATTCCATGTAGTCTCACAATCCCTTCGATATATAGCTGTGCGAAATAGCTAACCGGTGAATTTATCTTGACAGGAAAAAAATGAGATGTCTTTGTGAGTCGATCCACCATGACCCACACTCCATTGTGTCCTTTTACCGACTTTGGCAAGTCAATGATAAAGTCCATTGTGATGTGTTCCCACTTCCACTCGGGTACTAGCAAAGGTTGCAATAATCCTACTAGTCTACTATGCTCAGCCTTGACTTGTTGACAAGTCATACATTTACTAACGTACTCGGTTACGTCTCGCTTCATTCCTTTTCACCAATATGCTCTTTTCATATCTCAGTAAATCTTATTACTACTGGGATGCATAGCGAAACGAGTACGATGAGCTTCATACAGGAGTTGCTCTCTGAGCTTCTAATCTTTGGATACTGCTAACCCTTCTTGTACCTTAGGCCATTATCCACATGTAACAACCATCCTTCTGATAATTCTCTTGAGCTTAGTTTCTTCTTAATCTCCTGAAGTTCATAATCTCCTTCTTGTTTCTGAATGATCTCTTTTTCCTAAGGTGATTCAGGTCGTAAATTCTTAAGGACTCCATCTGATAATATCTCAATCTTATAATCATCCAATGCTTGAAAGATCTCTTGTTCAGCCAACATCAATCCTGCAAAAGTGCTTCTCGTCTTCCTACTTAAGACATCAGTTACTACATTGGCTTTTTTGGGATGATATAACAATTCAAAGTCATAATCCTTCAGGTACTCCATCCATCTCCTCTATCTTAAATTCAAATCACATTGTCTAAATATGTACTAAAGACTCTTGTGATTCGAAAATATACTGAACTTGCTCCCATACAAGTAACATCTCCAAATTTTTAGGGCATGTACTACTGCTGCCAATTCCAAGTCATGAGTAGGATAATTCCTCTCATGGTTCTTTAGCTGTCTAGAAGCATAAGCTACCACATTACCATTTTGCATTAGTACACATCCAAGTCCTTGTGCTGAGGCATCTGTGTAAACATCATATGAGTCCTTGTTGTTAGGCAGCACTAATATTGGAGCAGTAGTCAATCTTTTCTTGAGTTCCTCGAATGACTGACCACACTTCTCGCTCCATTCTAACTTCACGCCTTCTTTGTCAAACATGTTAGTGGAGCGACAAGGTCGAAAAACCCTATTCATCATGTCCATGAAGGCGTAGGTGCGTTCGTCAAACCCAACGGCATGACGGTGAACTCGTAAAGTCCGTAACGTGTACGAAACGCAGTCTTCTGGATGTCCTCTTCTTGAACTTGTAGTTAATGATAACCCGTCCTAAGATCTATCTTAGTAAAGTACTTTGCTCTAGAGAGTTGATCGAATAACTCGTCGATTCGAGGTAACGGGTAGTTTTTCTTGATCGTTATGTTATTGAGTTTTCGATAGTCAACGCACAGTCGAAGTGTTTCGTCGTACTTCTTCACAAAGAGTACTGGAGCACCCCACAGTGAAGAATGATGGACTAAGATGAACCTACTTCTCGTTCAACCTTATGACTACCTCAACTCCTTCTAGAGAGACTACTTTGACTTTTCGTTTCTCACAGTTGATCTCAGCGTGGTTTTCTTGTAGCCAGTCCATTCCTAAAATCACATCGTAATCATCCATCTCCAATGGATACAAACTCACAAATAAGGTCTAGCCTTGTACCACCAACTGACAGTCCTTAAAAACTTGGTCTACAACTAACTTATCTCCTATAGGCACACTTAGCACAAAAGGTAACACCAAAGGTTCAGCATTCAATCCTGGAGTCTTAACAAGCTTAGCAGACACAAAAGAATGCGAAGCACCAATATTAAACAAAACATATACTAGAGTGTTGGATAGAAGTAGTCTACCGTCGAGCGTGGGTTCTTCCTTGAGTCCACGAAGGGCATAAGCTTTCCCACCTCGAGCTTGCTGTGGGCGTCCAATCACATGTCTGCCTTGACCTCCTGGAGGTGAAACTTGACATATGGGTGGTGTTGGTGTTGTTGCATTTGTCTGCTACTGCAGTCTAGGTGGTTGGAACTGACCAGTGGTTCCCTTCTGTGGGCACATGTTCATGTAGTGTCCCACCTCTCCATACTGGAAACAAGTGACAATCTTGGCTAGTTTCTGCTGAGCATGACTAGACTGAGGTCGATCCTTCCTTGGCTCAAACATTCCCTTCTTCCTAACATTCTTCTTCCATCCTTCACTTGAGAACTTCCTCTTATTCAAACTGCCCAGATACGCTCATGTGCATGGGCAGCTTCCACCATGGCTTATAACCCCTATACACATCATGTACCAAGTGTTTACAAATACCATCTTTGAGTCCTTGCACAAACCTCACAGTTTTTGCCTCTTCATTATTCATGATGGCTCTAATAAACCTACTCAACTCGGTAAACTTGGCCACATACTCTGACACAGTCATGTTTCCTTGCTCAAGAGACATGAATTCCGGCATCTTAGCCTGCCTACTAGCTTGCAGGAAGTAACGCTTGTAAAAGTGTTGTTTGAAGGCATCCCATGTCATGGTATCGACGTCCTCTTGGTCACTTATAGTCGACCACCATGAATCTGCTGCTCCTTCAAAGACATGAGTCGCCAACCAGACTCGATATTTAGGAGGTGCTCTAATGGCATTCAGCTTCTTTTCAACATGTTGGAACTAGGACTCAGCTATCTCTGGTTTAGATCCACCATGAAACTTTATGAGCTTGTTCCTATTCCACTTGTCTAGGAATTCGCTTCGTCGCTTCTCTTCTCTTTCTTCCGGCGTAAGCTGTTGACCAGCTTGATTCACGAAATAAGTATGCATAAATTCCGCCATCCGCTGTGGATTAAACTGATTATTGGCATTGTTAGGAATATTGGAGTTGACATGTCGGGGTGGCATCTTGTTGACAGAACTGAAAGAGAATGACAGGTTTCAATAAAGACTTCAAGGAAAAACTCAACAAGGAAGGAGAATTTCAAGATGACATCAAAGTTTTGAAACTTTAAAAATTAAAGCTCAATTATGTAGATAGTTCTAAAAGTAAAATTTACTTCCCAAAATGAGAAATTCATTTTTTAAAATAGTTTTTATGAAACCGCTCTGATACCACTTTTTCTGTCACAACCCAAACCTGGGGTACGTCACAACGGCACTCACCTTAAGGATTTCAAGAAAGGATAATACTCGTAGCTCTAGTAGAATTTTCCCCAAGGTACCCTAAAATGAGTTAAGCCCTTTGATTTTAAAAACTAGGGATTGGATCAGAGTTTTAGCCGCAAAGGAAAATGATTTAAAACATAAATTCGTTTAAAGCCAAATACCAACCCCTTGGGGTTTCAAGTTCACAAAAGGTACCCCACTAAACATTGTTGGCTAAGGACAATGTTTAAGAAAATAAAGTGCAAGGGTGATAACCCATAGAGCCAAATAATCAAGGTTCAAGGTGGTTACAAAAGAGGAAATGACAAGATAAGGGATAGATAAAGACACAAGGCCGATGAAAACTAAATAAACAAGACCTGCCAGATGTCACACAAGATCAAATGCCACGCCGCCCAGATCAATCGAGATAGTCAACTCAAGGAAAGTCTGCACTCAAAGAAGTACAATAAATGGTAAGCATCACATACGTTTATAGCTTTCCCTGAGGGGACCCTAAGTAGGTTTGAAAATAGTAAACTCAAATATTTACTATATATACCTTTAGTGAAAAATAACTCAAAACGAGTCACAACAAAATACCAATGCCAATTTATAATCAGAAGAAAACCATAGATGCAATGCTCATACAACTTTCGCAAGTCACGATAGTTAAAAACAGTTCTGAAGCTTCCAAAAAATCTAAGTTCAAGAGAACATTACCAATGATCGGTCCCTGTAACTGGGCCAACTACCTCTAATCGAAGTAGTAAGAGAATTCATTTAAAGTTGTACAATAAAAAGCTAACTGCTTTATAGGCTAACCGCGTTATGGGCTACCCGCCCGTACAACCACCTCCGGATGTTTAAGGAATCGAAACCCAAGGTTCGCTTGTGGGACCCTTTTCTCTTAGGTCATTTAAATTATCTCAATAGGTATTGCAAAAGCTAATACTATTCAATTCAAAAACCATGCAACAGATGGCAACCAAAAACATGCAGCTTTCACATGCATCAATATTTACTTCCATATATACACACAATAAAAGAGTCCATACACAGGGTGTGAGATTCCCCCTACCTGGAATCCAAGATTAACCTTTTCGTTGTGCACCGTCCCAATCACCAATGTCCAAAATTTCGTCTTTCTGGGCAATTGAAAATCCAAGTCCGACAAAGTAAAGACTTTAGCCAAAGCCGAATTCGAAAAGTCATAGTATGACCTTACCTTTTGGTCATACGTCCTTAGAAGGTTCCAAGTACCCCTAAGGGTTTCTACTTAAATCCAAATTTTAATCTAAGTCCAAGAGGTTGATTAATTTGACTTCAATAAATCAACATAAGGTGTAGTAAATTTCATTAATTAATCCAACTTAATCTTTTTAAGAAAGTAAACTAATCCTAGGTTTACTAACAACCTTCACTTAATTAAATAAATCACCAAAATAAACCATAAATTAAACATGCTTAATTAATAAATAAATCCTACTTAATTAATTAAACATGCCTAATTAAAATTAAAGCTTAAGAATTAAATAAGAAAGGCTGTGAGGATTACCTAGTTGTAGACCTTCTAAGCTTAATCCTCAACCAAAGAGGATTGCCAAAGACCTTACTCCAAGTAGGGAATTTGGCAGTGCTCCACCGAAGGAAGAAATATTTTTGATTAAAGAAATTAATTACCACCCTTTTGGGGTAATTAACAACCTAACCAAAAATAAATGAAACTTTGAATTATGGAACTTCTCCAAAAATTGGAGCTTGTTCCTTTGGGTTCCCTTCAAAAAAAGAAAGATTCCCTTAAGAAGGAATTTTTTTAGAAGGAGAAAGAGATAACAAGGTTTGAGTGAGAAGCTCCAACTCAAATGGGTAGTTTAAAGTTGAATAGAGGGGTGTGGTCCTATTTATAGGCTTGAAAATTGGGGTCCCCCTCCTAAATTTTCTATGTGGGACAAATCCACACACCTAAAACGCACAAAACTGAAGAAAACAAGGGGAAAAAGTGAACTGGGTCGCACTACCCGAGGGTTGACCCGATTTGTGAGAGAAAACAGGTCGGGCCGACCCGGCTCGGCGAAGCGGGTCGTGCGTCCCCCTTTAATTTTTTTTGAACTGCCTAGATCGATGGGCCTTTAATGAGCTGCAATGGTCACGATTAAATCGCGACCGGATGATCCGGTGTGACACGGCCTACCACCCTTTCGTGCAACTGTCTGCACTAGCGAATCAACATGTGCCATGTGGCATTCAGTGTCTACGTTATTTTTTTCAAATTTTTTGATTTGTCCAACTTTAAAAATTCACCAAAAATACCTCCGAGCTCCAAAAAATTCCCACAGACTCGTGAGATCAAGTACTATTTATCTATGGCCTCAAAACATACTACTTGATTTTCAGAAATTTTATGAAAAATCCAACTCTTCCAAAATAAATTTTGAAAAATCAAATAATAGCCTAAAATAATTATCCAACTTTGGAAATTCATAACTTCTTCACCCAAACTCCACATTTAACGAACCAAACGTCATTATTCTCAAGTATTAATTTCTAATTAAGCACAAAATAAAATACTGAAATTTTATAGGGCTTCACACCAAATGTGCTTTTGCAGCAGTAGTATCAAGAGCGTCAATTCAAAAAGTATGCAGATTATATATCTTGCCTCCTACTTGCTAAGCAGAATAATGAGCTTTTGATGAAGAATCATCAATCTCGTCCAACCGGATCGGCCCCATTCCCTGAAGTGAATGCCACTACATCTCATGGTCATGGTCGTGGTCGTGGTCGTGGCCTTGGCAGTAATCGTCACAATGGTCAAGGTTGTGGTGGTCAGAATCATAAATTGGGCCCCAAAAATTCCCAAACTTCGCATCTCCACTAGAAGTGGAATAATGCCAAAGGGAAAGGCCCAATGAATAAAACTACTAAAAATTCTAAGAATGTCTGCCACAGGTGTAGGGTGAATGGTCATTGGTCTAGGACTTGTCGAACGCCCAAACATTTGGTGGATCTTTATCAAGCTTCATTGAAAGATAAAAATGTGGAGACCAACTACGTTGACCAATTTGATCCAATGGACATGACCCATCTTGAAGCTTCTGATTTTTTTGCGGATATGGATGTGAACTCTTTTGTTCTTATGGTTGGTGATGGGGTTGTCCATCCCAATTAAATTGGCTTTGTTTTTTTTTTTTTGTCTTTTGTTATGTTTGTTGTCACGTCAGAATAAAAGTTTACCAATTGAATAAAGATTTTTCATTCCCTTCAACTTTTTTGAGTAATTGATTTAATTTAATTTTTATTAGAAAGCATGGATGTAACTTGTGGATATTCCTATTTTAGATTCAATGGTGAAGATGTTTGTCTTGCAAATAGTGCAACTACCCACACTATCCTTCGAGATCGAAAATATTTTTTGAAGTTAACATTATCAAAGGCTAATGTAACTGCTATATCAGGTTCTTCAAATTTAATGGATGGCTTCAGAAGAGCCCACATTGTGTTAACAAATGGGACACAATTTTCTATTCACAATGCTTTATACTTTGTTAGATCCAAAAGAAATCTGCTTAGTTTTAAAGATATTCGAGTGAATGGATACCACATTGAAACTACAAATAAGAATTAATGTAAAATATCTTTGCATCACTTCCAATACAGATGGTCAGAAGTGTATATTGGAAAAACTCTCAACTTTATCTTCTGGATTATATTTTACAAAGATAAAAATAATTGAAGCCCATGGCGTCATGAACCTGAAGTTCATTGACTCAAATTCTTTTATACTTTGACATAACCGTCTAGGTCACCTTAGATCTACAATGATGAGAAGGATCATTGCAAGCTCATCTGGGCATAGTTATGCAAAGCTTGCTCCCAAGGAAAGCTGGTTATCAGACCATCATCATCAATGGTTGAATTTGAATCCCCAACATTTTGGAAAGAATTCAAGGGATATTTGTGGGCCTATTCAACCATCATGTGGACAATTTCGCTATTTTATGGTCCGAGTTGATGCCTCTACAAGATGGTGTCATGTTAGTTTATTATCGACTCGTAATGTTGCATTTTCTGGGCTACTTGCTCAAATAATTAAATTACGAGCACAATTTTCAGATTATTCAATCAAGTCTATTCGACTTGATAATGCTAGAGAGTTTGCATCTCAAACTTTTAATGATTACTTGTAACACCCCGTACCATCTAAAGTTGTTTTGAAAAGTTTTTAAAGGTTTTTGGGATTTTAATTTGGGAAGTAAAACGTTTTGGGCCTTTTTTTGAATTTTAAGTTTGACTTTTAAAAACTTGGGAGCAAAAAGTTGACTTTTAGTTCGAGCAAGTTTTTGTGTTGACCCTGGGTTCGTTGGAAAGTTCTTGTTCTCACGAGTTCGTAGACACGAAACACACATCAAACGGAGCTACGGTTTGAAAGTTACGGATGTGTGAAGAGAGGGACAAACTTGTAATTTTGAAAAAGTTGTTTTTTAAAAAGGCACAGAAACCCAGTTTTGCGTCACTTTCTCTCTCCTCCCTCTCCCGCAATCTCTCTTTTCCTCGCGACCCCTCTCTCCAGCCGTGACTTTCGTCGGCACGTGGGGACGCGTCCGGCGGCGGTTGAAGCCGATCTTTGGCTCACTGTGCTCGCCTCCCTCCCCTCTTCCTTCCCGTGGTGGCGCCGCCCCCTGAAGTAGCCTAGAACACGAGTTGTCGACCGTGCATAGTCGGTGTCTACCATCGGCGATCTCCCTTTTTCGGCGACGTCGAGGCTCAGCGACCGCCCAGATCTTCTTCCCTCGTCGATTCCAGCGTGTTGGTGTGCTCCGATCGTCAGTTGGACCATCGTGGACGGCGGATCGACGTTGAGCAGGCCAGCGGCTTTCCGGCCATTTTTCCTCCTTTTCCGGCCACTTTTGGTCGTCGACTCAGGTTTGAGTTTTGGTCCACTCAATCCCTTCTACATGCCTATGCAGTTTGTTTTGGTTTTTAGTGACTTTTGATTTTGGCAGTTGACCACCGTGGGTCCCGCTGTGTGTGGTGGCGCCAACAACCTGTCTTCCTTGGTTTTTAGCCTCGAGCCAATCACTCGAAAACCGTGGGTGAGTTTCTTGAACCTTTAAAGTGTTTTTTGGGGTCGGGCAGCCCCCGTGCGTGGTGGTTCCCGCCCGTTTTGGTTGTTTGTTCCTTGTTGTGAACTCTGTGCGTGTTTTGGTTGACTGTCTGGTCTTAACAGGTACGCTTGGCTCGGGAATTGTATTTCCAATGCCGTTGTGCTGCCGGATTTTGGAATTCAGGTCAGGAGCCAAGAACAGCAGTTCGGTTTCGCGTGGTACACTGTGAAATTAATTTTCAGTTTCAGTTTAGTTACTTGCTTGCCTTGTGTGCTTATTTGATTGGTTGTTGTTTGCTTCTTAAGGGGGGTACGGAATTAGGATTGGAAATCCCGACAGTTTAAAGGTTATTTGAGGTTAAAGGTTTAAGTAAGAGATTGGAGTATCAGTGGGTATTAATTGAGAATTAAGTTGGATTCTAAGTAAGGGTCAGTGGTTATTGTTCGAGGATTAGTGATTTCCAGTTGGAGAATTTAGTTGGATTCCAGATCAGGATCTTGTGAACTAATTCGAGGTGATTTTTAGTTAGAGGTTAAATTGAGGATAATCGAGGTATTACTGATCACAGTGAAATTGATTGGTTTAGAGGATTTGGTGATCAGGTTAAGGATTGTGATTTCTAGTTTGTGAATTGATTGTGATTCGAGGCATTAAGGTGGTTCTTTGCTTGATTATTTTAATTGAGCTTAATTTGAGGTTTCTAGTTAGTTTTCACTCATACGAGCTCTAGTGAGCTTATCGGGTTTGTGTTTAAACCCAGTGCACCTGTGGTTGGGTGCAGGGTTTGGTTTTGCAGGTTAAGCAGGCTGAGGAGGTAGTGGAGAGAAGACGAGGCAGTGGGACGGGCAGCATTTTCGAATTGTGTTTTTACACTTTGATTTTTTTTATGTAAAGGGTTTTGTTGAAATTACAGTAATTATTTATATTCATGGCTCACAGTTTCAGAAAATGGGCCACAGTTTCAGGAAACAGTTTCAGTTTTCAGTTGTTTTTTACGTGCCCGAGGGTCGGGGCATGACATTACTGTATGTCCCTTGGGATTGATGTTGAGAATCCAATTCCCCATGTTCATAGCCAAAATGTACTATCAAATGCTTTTATTAAGCGTCTTCAATTGATTGCTCGAACTTTACTTTTGAAAACAAAATTACCAGTTTTTGTATGAGGACATGCAGTTTTCATACTGCATCATTAGTTAGATTGAGGCCTGTTACCCACAATCCTTACTCTCCTTTACAACTTCTTTTTGGTACCTAGCCTAATATTTCACATCCACGAGTTTTTGGTTGTGTGGTATATATGCCTGTTGCACCCCCATAATTTACTAAAATGGGTCCTCAACGTAGAATTAGTATTTATATTGGTTTTAATTCACCTTCTATTATTCGATATCTCGAACTCTTGACAGGTGATACTTTTACTGCATGTTTTTCAGATTGTCACTTTGATGAAATTGTTTTCTCGCTGTTAGGGGGGAGAAAAGGTTGTTCTTGAAGAATGGCGTGAATTGTCGTGGAATGTATCCACTATGTCTCATCTTGATCCTCGTACAACTCAGTGTGAAAATGAAGTACAAAGGATAGTACATCTTCAGAAGATTGTTAACCAAATGCCAGATGCATTTATTGATATAACAAAAGTTGAAAAATCACATATACCAGCTGCAAATGCACTTGCAAGAATTATTATCCTAGTTGGAAAAACTAATGTGACAGCAAATTAATCCTCTATTGCACGCTTGAAGTGTGGCAGGCCTATAGGTTCAAAGGATTCAGCCCCTTGAAAAAAGAAATTGAAAGTGCATACAAATGCTAGTGAGAGACTTCGGAAGAGGTTTCTGAAAGAGAAATAAGCAATGAACCCATATTTTATGATTTCTCAAATTTTAAAAGGGAAAAATACTCTTGAAGACACACAAGCCCCTAAAGAGGAAAATGTACTTAACAATAAAGAAATCTCTGTAGATTATGAATGCACTAATGAATTGTGGGATCGCAATGAGATTATTAAAGGTGATGATAATATTGAACTAAGATCTTTTAATGAATGTAGAGAAAGGCATGATTGGCTCTAAATAGGAGGGTGCAATCCAGGCAGAATTAAGTTTTTTGGAAAAACATGGTGTATTTGGACCTATAATTCAAACACCGGAAAATGTGAAACCTGTTAGTTACAAATGGGTATTTACAAGAAAGAGAAATTAGAAAAATGAGATTGTAAGATATAAAACTCGTCTCATTGCACAAGGTTTCTCATAAAGGCCTGGTATTTATTGTGAAGAAACATACTCTCCTGTTATGAATGCGACTACATTTCAATATTTAATAAGTCTCAAAATTTCAGAAAAACTTGATATGCAACTTATGGATGTTGTTAATGCATATTTATATGGCGAGTTAGATGCCAATATATATATGAAAGTCCCATAAGGATTTAAGTTTCCTGAAGCAAAACCTCCAAATACGTACTCAATTAAATTGAGACGATCATTGTATGGGTTAAAATAATATTAGCGAATACAGCATAATCACCTTAGTGAATGAACAAAGAGGGTTATATTAATAATCCTATATGCCATTGTGTTTTTATAAAGAAATCAAGTTCTGGATTTGCAATAGTGGCAGTGTATGTCGATGACATGACTTTAATTGGATCTCCTGAAGAGATTGTTAAAACTACCGACTATATGAAAAATGAATTTGAAATGAAGGATCTATGGAAAAAAAAATATTGTCTCAGCCTACAGATCGAGCATTGTGCAAATGAAATTCTTGTCCATCAGTCAACCTATATTGAAAAAGTTTTAATATGGATAAAGCCTATCTATTAAGCACTCTAATGATTGTCCAATCTCTTGACACTAAAAAGGATCCATTTCATCCTAAAGAGGATACTGAAAAGATCCTTGGCCCAAAAGTGTCATATCTTAGTGCAATAGGTGCTTTATTATACTTAGCACAATGTACTAGACCGAATACTACTTTTTCAGTGAATCTGTTAGCAAGATATAGCTCTACTCCAATACTTAGACATTGGAATAGTATCAAACATATCTTACGTCACCTTCGTAGAACAACATATGTGGGTCTATTTTATTCAAGTGAATCTTCCAACAGTTCAAGTCTTGTTGGATATGCAGATTCTAGATACCTCTCTGATCCACACAAGGGCCGCTCCCAAACTGGATATGTATTTACTTGTGGAAATACAGCAATACCATAGAGGTCTACTAAACAAACTTTAGTTGCTATATCCTCTAATCATTCAAAAATACTTGCTCACCACGAAGCTAGCCAAGAATGTGTTTGGCTAAGATCAGTTATTCACCATATCTGAAGCACATGCGATCTACCTCCAACAAACAGTCCAATTGTTATGTATGAAGACAATGCTGCTTGTATTGCTTAAATAAAGGAAGGATACATCAAAGTGAATAGGACCAAACATATATCACCAAAATTCTTCTACACACATGAACTTTAAAAGGGTTAGCAAATTGAAGTAAAGTAAATTAAATCCATTGATAATTTGGAGGACATTTTCACCAAATCTCTACCAAAGTCTACATTTTAGAAGTTGGTATATGGAATTGGTTTGCGCCAACTCTATAACAGCCAAATTAAAGTGTGCAATCATCAAGGGAGATCCTTGCCAAGGGGAGCATTAGGAAGTTTACACTTATGGACATATGCACGTTATACTCTTTTTCCTTCGACTAGGTTTTGTCCCACTGGGTTTTCCTAGCAAGGTTTTAATGAGGCCAATATGCGCTTCCAATACCATATCAATGATTCATAATATTATACTCTTTTTCCTTCGCTTTGGTTTTTTCCCATTGGGTTTTCCAAGTAAGGTTTTAATAAAGCAACTATCATTGTATGGTGGACATCCAAGAGGGAGTGTTATAAAGTATAGGCTTTAATGTGTGGATGACCACCATTACCATACATTTGATTAACATGTAACCTATGCCTTAAATTAGGGTTTTGTAACCTATAGCCTAATGATGATATTTAGTATTGTAACCTACAATTTTATGGTGGTTAATGATTTGTATTAACCATCCTAACATTGTAAGCCTATAAATAGGCACATCTACCGAAGATGGAATACACAAGCTAATTGAGAAACACTCTAGTTCTCTAGGTACAACAAATGGGTTCACAATTGTTATGACGCATAATTAAGGTACCGCTATTCACTTTGCCTAGAACAATAACAAGGTAGAATAGAGCACTCACACATACAGCTTTAACTCATTGTATTTATGTTTGTAGTAGGTGTTTCAAATATCAAATAGTATCAGTGCATTATGGCAAGGGTTGGGTGGTTCCAATTGTACCAGCTGATCAACCTGGACCTTTTCTATCCCTTAAAGAAAATAACCATTTTTTAACATCCATTGCATGGGTTCACAAAACAAACTTGACGAGAATGTCTTTTATTAATGTCCTTGATACGTATGCAAGTGATTTCAAATACATAATATTGTTGTAACATTAAATGGGGTTTTTGTTGTATGTGAGAGTGTACTAATTAAATGTTTACATACATGTGTGGTTTCGTGCAGAAAATGGAAGGGGCAGTCATTGGTAGGTGCACTAACAGTGGAAACACTGTTGCTTCACTCGGACATATGTCTCATTCATTCATGATTGAAGGTAATGAGAATGTTAATGATAATCAGTATATTGGAAAGTATGCTTCACCTAGTGGTAACAGTTATTTGTCTTACTCTTGAAAAATATATATGTCAACGGTTGGATAAAAATTTGAGGTTAGGGTGCTTGAATTTAGGGACAAGCTGTGTAAGTATGCAATAGAGAAGAGTTTCACATTTTTTTATGTTAAAAATGATAGGGAAAGGGTAACTGCAGTGTTTTCTAAGAAAGGAGAAGAAAGTTGTCAATGAAGGGTGCATGCATTGGTATGTAGACTTAATGGCTATTTTTATATTAGGAGATTAAATAATGAGCACATATGCAGTAGGCGTATTCGTCAGGCTCGGAGTAGGATGATGAAATCTAAAATTGTCTCATCAATTCTTGTGGATGAGTTCCGGTTCAAACCCCTTATGAGACCTATTGATATTGTTGAAGATATTAAGAAGAATTATGGATTGGAAATTTCATATTATCACGCCTATTATGGAAAAGTAGTAGCAAAAAATTTGGTTCATGGTGATGACTCATTATCCTATAGACAGTTGGCATGGTACGTAACATCAGTGGAAAAAACCAATCCTGGTTCTCATTGTGTGTTGGAGTGTGAACCTAATAGTTCCCAGTTTATAAGATTTTTCATCTCATTCCATGGTTGTATTGAGGGATTTCATTTTTGTACACCGTTATTATTCTTGGATGGTACCTTTCTTAAAGGTAAGTACAAAGGCACATTACTTGCTACTACTGGAACGAATGGTAACCAAGGTATGTTGTTTCCATACCAGAGCTTGTATCTCCTATTAAATTTAATTTCTTTAAAATAAAAAATGAATTTATGGTTTCATTGTTAAGTTTGATTTAAATGAAAGAATTACTATTGTTTTATTGTGAATTTCCATGTGATTCAAGTGGCACAGATCACTTAAGGTAGTCCTTTGTTATCAAAAGCATTGCAAATCTATGATGCATGCAATCTTGATTTTCAATACGTAAGTTCTATTTCTATTAGAATTAGTGTTTCAAAATAAATTAGAGATTTAATGTCATTATTTGAACTGATGTCATTATTTGTTTTTTTTTGTGTGTAGGAAAGGTTGAAAATTAACATTTTATTTTTGTTTATTTTGTTGATGAATAGCATAATTTAATTGTTTCCCATTTTATTTTGAAGCTAGATATTAAAATAAGATTCATATATGTTACTGATTTACTATTTATCTTTTATTTATTGTTGTCTTTAGGTTTTTCCCTCTCACCTTTGCAATATTAGATTTAGAAACTGAAGGAAATTGGTCACGGTTTCTTCAGAACTTGGCTGTAGTTTTCAATGACTATGATTGGAAGATCACTTTTGTATTTGATATACACCAGGGGTTGCTTGAAGCTGTATCCATAGTTTTTGCTGGCCATTATCATGCATTTTGCTTAGAGCACCTTAAGCGGAATGTCAGATCAAAATATCCTTCTAGGTTGGAAAAGCATTTTTGTGACCACCTTGTGCATTTGTTTTGTAAATGTGCATATGCACCCACACTAGAGGTGTTTGAAATGAATATGTGTGTCTTAGAAGATGAAGGCGGATCTGTAATGAAGGCTTTCTTGGCTGATCTTCTTAAGGAAAATTGGACAAATGCATTTTTTAAAGGATCTAGGTATATATTAAACTCCCATTAAAGTTTCCTGTAATTTCTAAATATTACATGTTATTCAAATCTTCAAGAGTGCATCTGCCACCTGCAAACTGTATATTGTATTATACATTTATATTTATATATATCACATATTCATTCTTTGCAATATTTGCAAATTAATTAAGAATAGATATTTCTATAAAACTGAGACCACCTATATATGCTAGCTTCACAAAACCATTAAATAAAATAAAATATTGTACTGGATGCTTGCAATCTCTTATGTTTTCACTGCCAAATCTATATAATGGTTTTGTTAACAATGGAAACTTAAAAGCTAGAGTATGCATGTCTTAATACCTTCAAACCGTTAAGTTAAAGTAGAATATTTTATCTATTCTTAATTGCAAATTAATTAAAAATAAATATTATAAAACTAAGACCACCTATATATGCTAGCTTCACAAATCTATAAATCCTAGCTGCTATTGAACCAAGCTACAATGGTTTTGTTAACAATGGATGCTTGCAATCTCTTATGTTTTCACTGCCAAATCTATATAACACCATATAGATTCAAAAATTATGTTGAAATAGACTTGTTGCCTTCACATAAGAGTTTATCAAAATATATCGCATAAGAGTTTAGCAAAATATATTTATTTATTTTCATGCAGCTTAATTTTTTTTATGTTCGTCTTCAAATTTTCAGTTTAGTAGCTTAGGTGGATTATGTAATGCATTTTAATGCCTTTTTTGGGGTCATACATTTTTTCTTTTTTGCAATTTACATAAATTAACCGATTCTATAGTAAGGTATGGTGAGATGTGGTTGAATATTGCAGAATCTTTCAATTGGTGGATTGAATCAGGGTCAAATTGAAGCAGATGAATGGTGAACATTATCAAACTACAAATAATTGGAATACATGTTTATGCCCCGAGATGGAGGAGCGCTTGCTTAAATTTGTGGAAGTGGGTAGGCATTGGGACATAAACAGGTCAAGCGAGTTTGTTTTTGAGGTACAAAGCGATCATTCTGTTATGGTTGACTTGAATGAGTGTTTTTGTTCATGCCATCAATGGGAAATCAATGGATTTCCATGTGTCCATGCCCTTGCTTCAATCCTCAAAGATGGTGAGAATCCATTTGACTATGTTGAGAACTTTTTTACATTCGACGTTTACAAAAAATCATACTCCTTCCCCATTTTCTCAATGCCAAACATTGAGAAGCTTGATCTACACGAGGTGGAAGATTTTGCTGTGGAACCCCCTTGACCAAGAAACAGTCTGGAAGACCTAAGGTTAATCAAAGAAAATCAGTTGGTAAACGATCTAGGGCAATCACTTGTGGAAGGTGTGGTAGCTTAGGCTGACACAATTCAAGGACATGCATTGCAAATATATGATTTTGTGTCTTTCTGTTTGGTGGTTGTTTGTTTTGAAATTTTGAAACTTTTAGCCTACTTACTTTGAAATTTTAATAATGTGTGGATTATACTTAATTTTAATTCAACTTGGTTAATTTTGGTTGGCATGGATGCCTTGACAAATTTCCCCATAAACTGTTTGAACAATGATTTTTCCCACTGTTTATTATATTTAATTATGAAGGAGAGGATTTACTAAAATGGTATGAAATTGGGTATAATGGTACTCACCATTATATTGATCCTAGTTGCTACTCAACCAAGGAAATACTATCGTATGTTGAATAAATAAAATTGAACCATTACCATTTAGAAATCAAGTGTAATTTCATTCTATAATTTGAATTGTTCAGTATATAACAAAAGAATACAGAAATCGTGGAAGAAGAAACAAAAAACCAATGAATGAATCTTTCATTATGACAGGACCATCCCTGAATTCCACCCTGGAACTTGGAGTGATTCTGTGGGAATCCAATGTCAAGGAAAATCCTACCGAAAATTCGGCAGAACCTTCCTGAAATTGGACTAACCCTTTTTAATACAACCTGTGAAAGCACTTCTAATAACACAGCAACTGCCCAACCACAACAAAGGGTCTCTGACCCAAATAAGTTAAAAACCAACTGTTTAAAAGTCCAACGAAGTTATCAGAGCTGCGCTACAAGATTAACCCAAGAAAAAATAAAATTACAAAAGTTACTGAGTTCCTACAAGTTACAAAGGTCAAAGTAGTTGCCTCGACATCTTTGGCTCGACCTTTCCGCTACTACAACCTGGGGAAAAATTTAAAACAACCATAGAGGAAAAAACTAGTGAGATAACTCAATGAGTGGACGAATATAACAAGTGATTAGACTTAAGTTATAAAAATTCATTTATTATCTTAAACTGCAAAAATAATTTATTTCAAGACCTCACGTGTCTCTTTGAAAATCCCCTAGTTTTAAAATCCTTTCATACTGTTTCAAAGAATTCCAAATCAATTTAATAGCAGAAAACAAACACTTTCTAAAATCCATGTTTCTGAAAAGTAAAATGGCAAAACCACCATCCAAGTACCTTGGAGAAACTAGCCATCCACTGGTACGGAATGCTGCATCATACAAGCAGGGCGGATCTAATTGGCCGTACACCTGTACGTAATGCTGTATCGTATAGGTAGGGCGAAACTAACTAGCCATACACCTCTATGGAATTGCGCATGGTAAAGGCAGGGCAAATAACTGGTCATACGTGCATGCAGAGCTTCCCCCAAAGGGTGAGGCATCGCAACACAAGGCCCAAAGCCTATTTATGTGTCACGATGGGTCCTAAAGACCTTACTGAACTTATCTGTAACTGGGTACTTATACAGCATTTTAAAACCACTTCTTATTTCTCAAACCACAACTGATAAAATCCTTAAAGCAATAAGCCTTTGAGATCCAACATATTCTCAACCTCAAGCATGAAAACATTTTTGAATTTCTTTATGTCTAGCGAAAGCATAAAACCCAAAATAACTAGTTCAATGTCCAAAATCCAAATCAACACTTACTTAAGAAATCAAGAAGCCGTGCACACGAACCAAATGATATTTCTAAATTAAATAAATTAGAGCTCAAATAAAATCAAACTAAAAATATGAATTAAATCATAAAATTCATAAACAATTTATAAACAGAGTCCACTCACTGATGGAACCTAGCTTTGCTCTCCGACTGGATCGTCTTGGGCCTCAAGAGTGTTGCCTAAGATAAAAAAATGATAATACGTTAGAACAATACTCAATACGAGGACATAAAAACAAAAGTATGCGTGTCTTAGGCATTTCGCTCCACAATTCTATATTTAAACAATAAACCAACTTAATTCCCTTCTCGACTCATAATCCGACACCACTAGCTCATTTTAATCCGTTAAATTTCTCTAAATAACTTCCATTACTACATAACTTGACCGAGGGTTGTTTCAAAATCTAACAAGTGTCCATTTTCACCTCAAAATCACTATTTCTTCAAATTTCTTCAAACTAACAATTCTAAACATCAATTAGAGGTTCAAAGGGTATGAATTAACTAGAAATCCTTCAAAACGATCCTATATGGTCAAGAATCCAAGCTAACCTGAAATGGCAAAATCCCAAAATCTCCAACTTTCAAATTTATCCAAAATTCCTAAAATTTCCTCAATCTAAAATTCAATTGATAGTTCCTATAAGTGATTATTGCCCAAATAAACCTCAAAACACCACCCAAACTTAATTTTCCAAGAGGACCCGAAATGGGTGTTAAATCCCAACTTTCAATCTTCCACAAATACTCCAAATTGAATAGCCACACCATAAGGAAATGAAAGCTCAAGATGAAAGGAGAAAAACCCACCTAAAATCAAGGCAAATGGAGGCTCGAGCTAGCCGGAACCTGCAAGCCAAGGGGCGATGAGCTGGGTGTTTTTTGAGTAGAATTCGCACACAGCATAGGTTGGATCCGCGGGGACACACCATAAGGAAATGAAAGCCCAAGATGAAAGGAGAAAATCCCACCTAAAATCAAGGTAAATGGAGGCTCGAGCTAGCCAGAATCCGCAAGCCAAGGGGCGATGAGCTGGGTGTTTTTCGAGTAGAATTCGCACACGGCATAGGCTGGATCCGCAGGAGGAGGTGCTGGGTGTAACACCCCGCACCTTTCAAAAGTGTTTTGAAAAGCTGTTTAAAGATTTTCGGGATTTTAATTTGAAAGTAAAACGTTTTGGCGTTTCAAATTTTTAAAGTTTGACTTTTAAAGGGGGTAAAAGTTGACTTTTTGTTCGGGAGGTCTTTTCGCGTTGACTTTGGCTTCGTTGGAAAGGTCTCGTCCTCATGAGTTCGTAGACACGTAGCACGTGTCGAACGGAGCTACGGTTTGAAAGTTACGGACGTGTGAAGAGAAGGACACATTGGTAATTTTGAAAAAGGTGATTTTAAAAAGCCCAAAAACCAAGAAAAATTTTCAGTTTCTCTCTCCTCCCTCCCGACTTCTCTCTCGCGAGCCTCACCTTCAGCCGCGCCTTTCGCCGGCGCGTGGGGGCGCGTCCGGCGGCGCCTGGAGCCGATCCTTGGCTTCCCGTGCTCGCCGGCTCCTCCTCTTCCTTCCCATGGTGGCGGCTTGCCGTGAAATAGTTCGGAAAGTGGAGATTCAAATCGTGCACAGTCGGCGTCGGCGGCGATCTCGCCGTTTCCGGCGACGACGAGGCCCAGCGACCGGCCAAATCTTCTCCCCTCGTTGAGCCCAGCTTGTTGGTGGGTTCGATTGAACCTTTGGACTGCCGTGGACGGCGGATCGGCGTGGGTGTGCCGCCGGCTTTTCCGGCGAGTTTCGTCAGTTTCCGGCCACTTTTGGCCGTCGACCCAGGTTCGAGAATCGATCCCCTCGATCTCCTCTACGTGCCTGTGTAATTTGTTTCAGCTAAACTTGACTTTGACTTTTGGCAGGTTGACCGCCGTTGACTAGCCGTTGACCGTCGTGGGACCCGCCGCGTGTGGGGGTTCCAGTGACCGTTCAGTAGTTTTTTGGCCTTGGGCCAACCACCCGAGCCTGTGGGTGAGCTTCTGAACTTTTCGAGTGTTTTTCCGAGAGTCGGGCAGCCACCATGTGTGGTGGTTCCCGCTCGTTTTGTTTGTTTGTTGGCTTGTTTGTGAATTTGGTGGTTGTCTGGTCTTAACAGGTGTGCTCGGCTCGGGAATTGTGTTTCCGATGCCGTTATGCTGCCGGATTTTGGAATCCGTGCAAAGGAGCCACAAAGGGCACGAAGGGTAGTTCAGTCTTTTTGTGCGGAAAACAGTGAGTGAATTTAAGAATCAAGTTAATTTCAGTTCAGTTAATTTTCTGGTCCAGTTACTTGCTTGCCTTGTATTCTTTGTGTGATTGGTTGTTGTTTGCTAGTTAAGAGGGGTATGGAAATTAGGATTTCAGATCTCGAGGTGTTAAAGGTTATTTGAGGTTAAAGGCTTAAGTATGAGATTGGAGTATCAGTGGGTATCAATTGAGGATTAAGTTGGATTCTAAATAAGGATCAGTGGTTATTGTTCGAGGATTAGTGGATCCCAGTTGGAGGATCTAGTTGGATCCCAAGTAAGGATCTAGTGGATGGTTTCGAGGTTATTTCAGTTTAGAGGTTGAATTGAGGATAAATAGAAGTATTACAGTTTGGTACAGTGGAACTGATTGGCTAGAGGATTTGGTAATCAGGATAAGATTTGTGTTTGTGACTTGAGGCTTGATTGTGTTTTGAGGCATTAAGATGGATTGTGGTATGATTATTTTAATTCAGTAAATTTGAGGTTACAGTTGGATTTTCACTCATACGGGCTTTAGTGAGCTTACCGGGTTTGTGTGTAAACCTGGTGNTGTGTGTAAACCCGGTGCACCTATGGTTGGGTGCAGGGTTTGGTTTTGCAAGTGTGCAAGCTGAGGAGACGGTGGAGTGAAGACGAGGCAGTGGGACCAGTAGCAGTTTCAGAAAGTTATTTTACAGTTTGATTTTTATGTAAAAGTTTTACAGCTTATTTTTATAAATGTGTTTTTGTAAAGTTACAGTTATTTCAGTAAATTATTTTATTATTCATGGCTCACAGTTTCAGAAAAAGGGCCCATAGGAAACAGTTGGCAGTTTTCAGCAATTTAGGCATGTGCCCGAGGGTCGGGGCGTGACAAGGGTCCTGTCAAGTAGGGCCATTTTCCAAGGTTGGGTGAGTTTCTGTAACCTTTTTGTTTGGTGTGAGGGGCCGAGCAGCCACCGTGTATGGAGGTTGTCGCGCGTTTCAGCCGTTTAACTGTTAGTTTGTGAACCTTCTGTGTTTAGTTGGACTATCTAGTCTTAAAGGTACCTTGACTCGGTAATTTGTATTTCCGATGTCGTTGTGCTGTTGGATTTTAGAATACAAGCAAAGAAGCCACGAAAGGTAGCTTGGTCTTTTCACGTGGTACACTATGAGTGAAATTTAAGTTCAATTGTTTGATGGTTTGCTTGGTAATTAGTTAAGTGGGTACAGATTAGGAATGAGATCCCGAAAATTTAAAGGTTATTTGAGGTTATTTTAGGAATTGACGATTAAGTGGATTTTGAAGGTTGTTGAGGATTAATGAGTTCCAATTGGAGAATTTAGTTGGATTTCCAAATAACAATCTTGTGGTTTGACTTGAGGTGAATTTTCAGCTTATGGGATTTCTTTAGTTATGGGTTTGAGAGTTTGAAAGTGGCTTTTAGAATGCTGAGTGAGTACCCAGTTCCAGATAAGTTCAGTGAGGTCTTTAGGACCCATTGTGACACACACAAAGGCTTTGGGCCGTGTGTTGTGGTGCCTCGTCCTTTGGAGGTAGCTCTCTACATGCACGTATGACCAGCTATTTGCCCTACCTGTACAATGCAGGATTCCATACAGATATATGGCTAGTTAGATTCCCTTGCCTATACGATGCAGGATTCTGTACAGGTGTATGGCCGGTTAGATCTGCCTTTCTCGTACGATGCAGCATTCCGTACGAGTGCACGGCTAGTTTCTCCTGGATACTTGTGCTGTGGTTTGAGTGTTGTTAAGGATTATTGTGGTTGTGAAGGATGATGAAGGTTTATATTTGCTTTGAGGAATTTTTGGCAATTAATTTTATTGTTGAGGTTTCCTGTAAGTTTTTCACTCATACGAGCTCTAGTGAGCTTACTGGGTTTGTGTTTAAATCCGTTGCACCTTTGGTTGGGTGCAGGGTTTGTTTTGTAGGTTAAGCAGCTGAGAAGACAATGGAGAGAAGACGAGGTAGTGGGACCATTAGTGTTTTAGAAACGTTGTTTTTACACTTTGGTTTTAAATACTGTTTGTGAAACACAATTGCTTTTAAATAAATTGTTTTATGTTCATAGCTCATATTTCCGAGAAAAAGATACTAAAGTTTTAGTTTTCAGTTTTCAGTTGTCGTTCACGTGCTTGAAGGTAGGGGCGTGACAATACATGCTTTGCTTTACTATGTTATTGGTGGCCATACTCATAAATTCAATTGTTGGGAAAGTAAAGCTTATTTTGTTTACATGTCTATTGAGTCTTTTCTTATATTTTCTTTGCTCGAAGACTTGTAAAGTCTAAGTTTGGGGGTGCGCTGAGTGCTCAATTTACACTATTTTTGGATACTAACTCTCTAACTTAGAATGCAAGAACTCGGCATTTTTGTGTCTTTTGGTTTAGTTTTGTATTTTTTAGGTCAAATGAAGCATTGATAAAGAAAGAAGCTAAAAGAGTCATTTTAGAACATTTTCTAGTCAAACTAGCAAATCTAACCCTAGTAGGAGAAGGAATTTTAACTTTATTGAGAATCATGATGGGCAAAATGGCAAGGTGAAACTCAAGTTAGACAAAGAATCCTACCTCTACAAGGAATCCTAAGTGACTAGGAGAAGTTGGTGAAGTCAACTCACAAGTCGAAAGTTCTAGAAACTTCTACAAATGATTGGGTCTCAAAAAAAGCAAGTAAGGAAGATGGGCTTAAGTGAGCATGTGAATGGGCTAAGGCAATGAAGATGGGCCGTAATAATATTTATTATAGTCGTAAAGATATTTATTACAATAGATCATACAAAATTTTATTACGCATAAGAAACTCTAGTACAGTAATAAATATTATCATACAGCCGAAAACCCTATTGTGCATAATAAATATTATTACGGTGTCGCAAATCCTAATTCGTAATAAGCTATAGTACATGCCACAAACCCTAATTCTAAAAGTCCCAGTCCATCCACAAGTTATTCCTTGGGGAAAAAGGAAAGCCTCCACCCTCTCCATTATATAAGGACCTCTCTACCTTATTATTTTCATCATAGAATTTCTAGACATCTTCACATAAAGAGAGAACATTCAGAGAAAGAGAGAGAGAGAGAGAGAGAGAGAGGGAGCCGCAAGGGAGAAGCCCTAGGGCTTGGGCGCAAACTTCCTAGCTAGTTGCCCTAGCCTTAGCTGCCAGCCCTATTTGGGTTTTTCTTCTTCTTTTGTTTATTAGTTTAGTTTGTTCTTGCTTTCATTATGGATTCATTGATTATTTTTATATAATGAAAATTAGTTCTTTTATTTTATGTTTTATATTTTAATCACTTTTATGCAATGTTAAGTAGATGATGAAGCCTCTATTATTGATCAATATTTGAATTATGGTTCTTGTAATTTATGATGATGGTACTTGTATAAAATCCTATTATTTGTTAGAATGACACTAGTTGTAGATTCTTTTAAGCCTAGCCACCTTAGGGATGAAGCATCTAGTGATTGTTATAAATTAAATAAGCTTATAAGGATGACAATTTTAAAAGTGACAAACAACCCCTTAAGAAACGGTTGTGACAATAGCATTCATAAATTGCATAGTGTACATTGCGGTGGATATTTGGTCTATATGTTTGACATGTTCACAGAACTTAATTACTCTGCATGGGTGATTGCCCTAGTTTATCTAGGAACATGCACGTTAACTTGCTAGGGAGGTTAAGGAGACTCTTAGTACATGCATAAAGAGGGTATAACGCCAAAAAGAAATAATCAAAGCTTTTGGTAGTCAAACTTTGTGTTTCTAGTCTTTTGAAATTACATGTTGTCATATTAGTTGTTCTCTTGATAGTTGGTGGATTTTGATGCTTAACAATGACATGAAAGTGTGTGTGTGTGTGTGCGCGCGCGCGCATTAGTGTGTGTGTGTGTGTGTTTTTCAACCTAATATGAACCTCTTTTTTTTTTTGTGTGTGTTTGTACTTCTAATATGTAAATTGAGTTAGTTCATTGTTACTATGCCTATTCGCTGTGTGATCGACTTCGTACTTTGCACCCTTTGCTACTTTGTGATTCGCGCATTTGTGAGTATACTTAGAGTTGGAATAATTGTTAAATAATTTTGCTCTAAGGAAACATCAACAATGGGTCTGCTTCAAGTCAGTGGCAGTGCGAAGACTCTACAAGTTTGAAAACTCAACAAATGGATTTGATATTTGGATATGTTAGAATAGACATAAGAGGAAAAGTTAGAATAGACACAAGAGGCACAAGTTTGTAGTTTTGAGTTTTTATTTAGAGCTCAGAAATTGATGTTATTTGGCTCGTAAGGTGACTATCTAAAATGAAATGTTAAAATGTGAGAGAAAAGTGAGAGAAATGAAATATTAAATGGAAGAGTTGCTTTTGATGGATGCATGCAGGTGTGGGAGTCATGGTTTTAGAAATGAAAGTTTGAGGAAAGGGCTGCTTGTGACTAATCCACACATGGTTTCCAAGGTAAAGCTAGCTAATCATTTAGTTGGCTTGTGATTAACCATTGACTCCACTACTTCTCCAAGCTTCTACACTTCTCAACTTTCTTCTAGCTTTTATTTAATCTCACGTGCCCAATTGCGCAAAGCAATTGACTTGACAAGATGAGTAAGGGACCTAAGGATGCCCAACAAGATATTCAAGGGCATCACTCATTGACTAATCGAGATCATCAATCGGCATATGATCTGTAAAATAATGTAGTAAAGGGTAAGCATTACAAATTATCATCGCTTCTCTTCGGAGGACCATGGCTAGGTTTGCAAATAGCAGGTAAAATATTTACTAGATATGGCCAGTATCAAAAATAGTTGAAAAGATTCACCAACAAACCAATATCATAGTTTAAACCGTGAAATCCACGAAATCTTTGATGATGCATATGGAATTTCTCAAAATGTTTAAGGGGCGCCCAACAGTCACGATAATATAGTAAGAATATCTATTACAATGGTAGTATCCCTTAAACTAGCCTACTTAGAATGACAAATCGACTAGTTCGTTCGTACATATTCCTTCTGGAAGTATGGGGGATGAAGGTCAGATTTTTTCATGAAATTTTACCCTCAGATCATCAATAACATAAAAAACCATGCAATATAGCATACAAAAACAATGTAGATTCACAAGCAACATCATTTAATATTATATATTCATGCACAAAAACAGTCCCAATAGTCAGGGTGTGAGAATCTTTCCACCTAGTGTTCAAACTTAACTTTTTTGTACTTCCACAGCACCAAAATCCTTAAATCCTTCTCTAAGAAAACTGGAAATCCAAATCGAATAAAATACCAACTTTAGTAAAAGGTTTGACAGAATTTCGGCAGAGTTTCAACATGACCATACCTTTCGGTCAGGTCTTCGTAGAAAAATCCGGAAACTTGTCTACTATGACTAAGTCTCAGTAATTCGGGACTTAGGGTTTCTACTTAACCTAATTTTATTTTAAGCTTGGAGGTTAACCACTTAAAATCCAAACAATCATGATCAGGTCAATATGAGAGAGACTGGGGAGATCAATCACGGTATTCCTTAAGACAACAGAGCAACATCAACTGTTCGATTACTTTAATAAGATGACCTCAATTCATTATTAGATTGATTGATTAACAAATAAACAAGTCCAACTAATTAAATAAGCAAAGCAAATAATTCCAGCTTAATTTGCAATTCTTACTTGTTTAGGTTTTAGCAATTCTCTAATTGCATAATTAATTTATTCTATTTAATCCAATTTAATCAATTAAATTATGCAATTTAAATCCTACTTTAAACATGATTAATTAATTGAATAATCCAACTCAACAAATTAATCATGCATAAAAACCTTAAAGAGAATATGGAGATTTACTTACCTAGTTGGAGACCTCTTTTATTTAATCTCCATAAAAGAATTGCTAAAACACTAAAATTAAAGCCTAATAAGTAACTAAATTAAACTTAAACAATTAAACCAAACTTTAGAGTCTTACACAAAGACTTACTCCAGAGACGCGAGAATATGGTGGGGATTCGCTGTAGAAAATGCTATTTTTAACTAGATAAATTAATTATCACATTTATAGGGTAATTAATTACCAAACTAAAAATAAACAAAATTTTGAACTATGGAACTCCTCCTAAAAAATTTGAAGCTTGCTCCTTTGGGTTCCCTTCACAGAAGGAATGATTCCCTTAAAAAGGCATTTTAGGGAGAGAAAGAACTTAGAGTGAGGAACTCTCAACTCATATTAAGAGGTGCAAGTGAATATGAGGAGGATGCTTCTCTAATTTTTTTTTTTTGACCAAAGAGGCTTCTCTATTTATAGACTCTTAGAGGTGAGAACGAAGTGTAAATTTTTAATGTGGGATAGGTTCCATGCACAAAAATGGATGGTCAAGACTAAAAGGTTTTGATGATATTTAAGGGCTAAGATTAAAACAATAGTGTAGGATCAAGTGTGACATAGGCCATGCCATTTTTGTGCACCCCTCCTTGTCAGTGCCTACTAACGTCTCAGTGCATGACACGTGGCGCTGGCTGCTATGTCAGCATCCAATTCATTTCTTTTCTTTTTTAAATTTTCTCCAACGTAAAAAATTTACCATAAATAGCTCGAGTCTCCAAATAACTCCATTAAAAATTATATAGACTCGTAAGGTTGAGTATTATTTCTCTATAGCCTCAAAACAACAATTTAACTTCCATAAATTTTACAAGAAAATCAACTTAACCAAAATAAATTATGAAAAATCATATGATAGCCTAAAATAATTAACCAATTTGGAAAATTCAGAACTCCTTCATCCTAACTCTAAATTCAATGAACCAAACATCAGTACTCTCAAAAAATTAAGCTCTACGCTAATAACTTCAAGCCTTAGTCATTAGTCCTTAGAAAAAAAATTCTAATTCAAAATAGTAAGTAAGATGCTAAAAATTACGGGGTCTCACAGTCTCCCCAAGTTAAAATAAATCTTGTCCTTAAGATTACCTGTTCACTTGAAGAGGTGAGGATACCTTTTCCTTATATCAGATTCCAGTTCCCAAGTTACTTTTTTTATACCATGGTGTTGCCATTGTACCTTAATTGTTTCGTTTGATATTTGAGGATAATAATGAGTCCTTTTGCATATGACACATCTTGCTCCAAAGGCAAATCCACACAAAGCTTACTCTGTGGAAGTTTTGGTGCACTTTTCTTCAGTTAAGACACATGAAACACGTCGTATACATAAGATAACTATGGCAGTAACTTGAGCCTGTAAGCAACTGGCCCTACACGACCAATAACCTTAAAAGGTCTAACAAAACGACAACTTCCCTCCTACTTACAATTGAAGGACTCCCTTTCGTGGACTAACTTTGAGGAAAACAAAGTCTCTGTTCTGAAACTTGATTGGCTTCCATCCTTGGTCGACATAAGACTTATACAGACTCTGAGCAATCTTTAATCGATCTCGAATCTTTCTGACCTTTTCAGTCGTGTCTTTCATAACTTTTGGTCCCAGTGGGACTCCTTCAGCTAATTCTATCCAACACAACAGTAATCTACAAGGTCTTCCATACAAGGCTTCGAAAGGAGTCATACCAATACTCGCTAGATGGCTATTATGTATATAAACTCAACTAACGACAAGTACTTACTCCACTTGCCTCCAAAATCCATAACGCAAACTTGTAACATGTCCTCTAGAATTTGAATCACCCTTTTATATTGCCAATTCGTTTGTGGATGATAAGCAGTACTTAAATCAAGCTGAGTTCCAAGTTGTTCTTACAACGTTTTCCAAAGTCGTGACATAAATTTAGGGTTTTTATCAGATACTATGCTCGTTGGAACTTCGTGTAGTCGTACCACCTCTTCAAGGTACAATTGAGCAAAGTAATTGATAGGGGAATTCATCTTTACTGCCAAAAAGTGTGTAGACTTTGTGAGTCGATCTACCACCACCCAAACTCTATTATAACCTTTCACTCTTTTAGGTAGATTAGTGATGAAATCCATACTAATGTTTTCCCACTTCCTCATGGGATTTGGCAGTGGTTATATCAATCCAGACAGCTTCTGATGTTCGGCTTTCACTTGTTGACAAACTGAACATCTTTTGATGTAATCCACCACTTCACGTTTCATTTCCTTTCCACCAAAATTTTCTCTTTAAGTCCTTTCACATCTTATGCATCCCTGGATGCATAGCGAAATGTGAGCGGTGTGCTTCATACAAAATTGAATAATGAAGCCCTTCATCTTTCTATACAACCAATCTTTACTTGTACCGTAATCCATTGTCTGCATGAAATGTCGATCAATCCACTTCTTCCCCTAAATTGATCTTCCTTTTGATCTCTTGTAGTTTAGGATCTTCTGCTTACTTCAAAGTAACCTCCTTCTCCAATGTTGACTCAATCCTTAATCCAGTGAGAACACCATCAGACAACATCTCAATGTCGTAGTCATCCAGCATTTGGAGTAAATCCCTTTCCATGAGGAGTAATGTTGCCATCATTCTTCTCATCTTTCTACTTAAGGCATCAACCACCTTATTTGCCTTCCCTAGATGGTATTCCAACTTGAATTCATAATCCTTGATATACTCCGTCCATCTCATTTGTCTTAAATTCAAGTCACATTGGGTGAATATGTAATTGAGACTCTTATGGTCCGAAAAGAATATGAACTTACTTCCATACAAGTAGCATCTTCAAATCTTCAGTGCATGTACTACCGCTGCTAACTCAAGATCATGTGTTGGATAATTCCTCTCATGATTCTTAAGTTGCCTTGATGCATAAGCCATTACTTGTCCATTTTGCATCAATACACATCTCAAACCTTGTCCAAAAGCATATGCATATACTTCATACTGGTCCTTGTGTTAGGTATGACCAATATTGGTGCAGTCATTAATTGTTTCTTAAGCTCCTATAATGCTTGCTCACACTTGTCACTCCATTCGTACTTCAATTTTTTTTGTATCAACCTTGTCATTAAAGTAGCAAGCTTCGAGAAATCCTTTACAAATCTTCGGTGATACCCCGTTAGTCCAAGAACGCTGCGCATATCTGTAACTGACTTTGGTTGTCTCCAGTTCACCACCATTTCTATCATGTTGGGGTCTACCTTGATCCATTCTCCAGAGATATTATATGACCTAGAAATTGTACGTTCTTTAACCAGAAATCACACTTTGACTTCTTAGCATGATTTTGCTTCTCCACTAGGATTTCCAAGACAACCCTAAGATGTTCCTCATGCTCATGTCGTATCTTTGAGTAAATTAGAATGTCATCGACGAAAACGATCACAAAATTGTCGAGATAAGGTCAGAATACGTGACTCATCAGGTCCATGAATGCTATGGGTGAATTCGTTAGTCCGAAAAGCATAACCATAAACTCGAAGTGTCCATAAAGAGTACAGAACGCAATCTTTGGTATGCTACACAGCTGGTTTAGGGGATTACAAGACAGAGTTGGAGGAGATATGCCCTAACTTTGATTGGGAGCGTGCGCGTGCATTGTTGGAGGCAAGGGAAAATGATGGTGAAGCTGACGCTCCCAATGTAGATGTCCTAGTGGTAGAGCATGAGGATAAGGCGCCTATGGATAGAGGGTCGGATGGAGCTTAGCAGGGTGGATGGGTAGACCATGATGTTCCCTTATAGCTGATGGGAGACTGAGCTGTATGTGGCTGGCTCTGACCATCCTTTTATTGAACTTCCTTTATTTTGAGTATGTATTTTGATTATGTAGGTATGATTCAGGGGCTTCTGACCTACTCTCAGGTAGGATGCCCATCGAAAAATGTTTGCCTAGGAGGCGTACTTTGAGTTGTCCTTTGGACGTGATACTTTGGAATTTCCCTTGAACACATGGTACTTTGAAAATTTTCCCTTGAATGCATGGTACTTTGAATTTTCCTTGTATGCATGGTACTTTGAAGCTTTCCTTGAATGCATGGTGCTTTAAATTTTCCGAGGTCAGCTGCCCAAGGGGTGGGATTGGTCACCCAGACATGAGGTCAATCGTCCAAAAGGTGGGTTCAGTCACCCAAAGGTAAGGTAAATCTCCTAGGGAGACAAGGTCGATCACTTGGAGGTGAGATCAATTGCCTAGGGAGACGAGGTTGATAACCCGAAGGTGAGATCAATCACGCAAATGTGAGGTTAATCGTCCAAGGGGTGAGGTCAGCCGCCCAAGGGTTGGGGTCGATCACGCAAAGGTGAGGTCTATCACCTAGGGAGATGAGGTCAATCACCCAGAGGTGAGGTCAAATCGCCTAGGGAGACAACGTCGGTCACCCGAAGGTGAGATCAATCACCCAAGAGGTGGGGTCTATCACCAAGAGGTGAGGTTTGAAATTTCTCAAATTGATCCCAAATAAGCCTAGAGGGGGGATGAATAGGCTTTTTGAACAAAAATCCAAATTTTAAAAATTACCAAGTTGATTGTTAGGCAGCAGATTAAAAAACAACTCAACCTGATAAACCAAGAAACAAGCACACAAGAACACACAGAAAATGTTGACGCGGAAAACCCACACTTGGGAAAAACCGCAGGACCTAGTCCAAAGAAAAACAATCCACTATGAAAATTGAAGTACTATAACTAGTGACTCGATTCAAACCTAATCTAGACTTCTTCTAGACAGATACTGACCTCACACCACACGCTGTACTTCAACCACTGGAATTGTAAGGAGACCTTCTCACCAACATCTTGCTAGCAAGAGCTTATGAACCCAGCCTTGTCCTCGATGCTCAAGTTCGAACAATTATGAAGGATGAATGAATGATGGATGATAACATAAATAAATTTAACAAGAAATAATTTATTGTGCCATCTATTTTAAAAGCACCATGAACTAGTTTAATATGATGTGTTTATGCAACCCTAGTTCATATCACAGCCTCATACTAACAATAAAAATCTAGAATGCAATCTCTCAAAATGTATAATGTGTGAGCAAAAATAAATATGGATTAAGAGAGATTATATATAGAAGACAACCCTTTAGTAACTAGGAAACATGATTTAACCAATTAGGAAAGAGATTGGGACTCAATAGGGCTCTTTAAAACCTTGAAAAACTAGGATTTAAAACATAAAAACGCACACACTCACGCGTAGGACCGGTCCTCCAAAGCATAGGACCGGTCCTTTGGAAGACAAAACAGGTGAGCTCTCTGGAGGACCGATCCCACCATTGGAGGACCAGTTCTCTGGGCATTTTCTTTAGAAAAAAAAAAACTTGGCATTGTGGGATCGATCCTATAGATCGATGAAAACTTTTTGAACCTTTTAAAATAATTTTAAATGCATATGAATGAGATTCTAATCACCTATGATGCATGCAAGATTTTTAAGTCAACTTACCTTGATCCTAAGTGAATTTGAGCACTGAGAGAAGCTTTGAGGATAATTACTTTGAACACGTACTTGAGAATCAACTTGACAAACTAAACTAATGCTTACAACCATATGAGTTTTGTCTAAAGGAAATCGCCAATTACAAAAATTACACTTACAAGGTTAATCACCCAAGGAGTGAGGTTAGCCGCGTAGGAGATAAGGTCGATCACCTAAAGGTGAAGTTAATCGCCCAAGGAGATGAGGTCGATCACCTAGAGGTGAGGTCAATCACCTAGGGAGACAAGGTCGATCACCTAGAAGGGAGATCAATCACCCAAGAGGTGGGGTCAGTCACCAGAGGTGAGGTTAACGCCCAATGGGTGAGGTCAACAACCCAAGGGGTGGGGTCGGCCACCCAGAGATGAGGTCTATCGCCTAAGGAAAAGAGGTCGATCACCCAAAGGTGAGATCAATCTCCTAAGAAGACGAGGTCGAACACCCGAAGATGAGGTTATTGGTCCAGAGAGGTTCGTTTGATCACCTAGAGGTGAGGTCAGCTGCCAGGGGATTAGGTTGGTCACCTAGGGGGTGAGTTTAGCCATTCAAGGTGTTCCTTCGATCACCTAGAGGTGAGGTTAGCCGCCTAGGGGGTTCTTTCGATCACCCAGAGGTGAGGTTAATCGTCCATGGGTGTGATCGTTACAACCTCCATCCTCCACTCACCTTAATCGCTAGCTAATGTCAAGGAGGAGTTGTGTGAGCTGGCTAGGAAAAAAGTAGTGGAGATACTAGCCAAACCACCTTTAATGCTCAAGTTAGTGGACAAACTAGGCTCGGCTAACTGGGTGGACGAGCCTATTTAGGAAGCCTAAGGGTGGACAGTTAGCATGTCTGATAGTGTTGAACATTTCGGTCCTTCTGAGGGTTCCTTTTTTCACCACTCCAGAGAGTGGTTTGTTCTTCTCACCCATGGAGAAGTTGCTCATATAGCTGGGTGGTATCCCTCTGGAGTTCGAGTTGTTCTCAAACCATCGAATTTAGGTCACCTAGTAGAACTTGACAACTAGTGTGCTGTTGACCTAGTCGAGGATAAGACCTCCGTTAGACATGGCCTAGGCCGGGGGGTAGGAAAGTATTGTGTCTTAGCTTAGGATAGAGAATCAAATGGGGAAGTGGATGCTTTCCCACAGACGGCGCCAAATTGTTGATGTCCAAAAATGATTAACGGCATCTCACGTGTGCTTGGGATAAGCAAAACCATTGACCTACCAACAAGGTGATGACACGTCGGCGTAAGGTAGAGTTGGAAGGTATCCGCCTGACAACCCAATGGGTGGAGAACACGTAGTAACCGGGGCACTCTACAAGGATACACAAAAAGTGAGCGAGAAGGGCACCGCTCAAGTCAGTTTTGAAGTATTTGGCAAATAGTATATTTATCAAGTGAATAGTTAATTGATTGATTGTTTGATCGTCTCATCCTTTATCAAGGAGGAAGGTACGTCTTTTATAGTACTTGAATGACGACGTCACTAACTTGGAGAGGTCGTCGCCCTACCCAATGATGACACATGGCGATAATGACAAACAGTATTGTGGGATAGCCACGTGTTATGGATAAGGTACGAAGCTCTGGGGGTTGGAGCCTAGGAAGCCAAATTGTAGGAGGTTGAACTCCTTGGTCATGATTTTGGGCCAAAAGGCATCCAAGCCCTACGGGGGTGTCAGATGTGTGTTAGAATCCGGAGCACATAGATGTGCGCAACCTATTGGTTCTTGGGCCCTTGGGCCTTTTTGGACCCTTTAGGTTCTTGTGATATTGTGCTTAGTCTTATGCGACTTATCGTTTTCTAGTTCGATGATAGTATAAACAATTTTAATTTTAAATTTTTTCTTTGACAATCTAAAATTTTAAATATATGATTAAGAATAAAAAAGAAGAGGTGATCGGAAAAGGCGCCAGAAGTGGCCAGAAAAGTCATTGGAGGTGGTAGAAAAAGTCGTCAAAAGTGGCTGAAAAATTCACCGAAGGTGGCTTGAAATTCGCTAGAAGTGGTCGTCAGAGGTGGCCAGCGGTGGTCGCCAACAGCTGTGGCCGAATGTGAGGGGGAGAAAGAGTGTGGGATGGTGGGATTTCAAATACCTATTTGAAGAATTTATTTGAAATCTATGAATTTAGCCCTCCAAAATCCATCTTGGATTTGGGCCAAATCCAAATACACTCTTTTGAATCAATCCAAATATGTGGATTTGGATTTGGATTTGAGCTCTCCAAATCCAAATCCCCTCTATCCAAATCCAAATCCAAATCCCCAAACTCGTTTCATAGCCCAAAATTCCGCTAAAAATTTGGATTTTGGATGACGAAACAAGCTTGTTTGGGCTACGAATGTAGGCTTGTTTAGATGACAAAACCACATTCTTTGCCCAAACCCGTCGAGTTTTAACCCTCGCAGCTTCTCCATTTCTGTATTTCTTCCATTTTCTCTCATTCTTCCCCCGTCTCTCTCTCTTTGTCTCTCCTTCCTCCGACCAAAATATCTTCCTTCCTCCCCATCCTCCACCTCTCTCGGCCTCCCCTCTCTCCTCCTTCCTCCCCCTCCCCCTCTTTCCTCTAATTCCCCCCTTTCCCTCTGCCTCCCTCCCTTCATCCCTCCTTCCACCCCCACAACCCACCCATAGCAGCAGCCCATCTCCCTCTCTCCCTCCCTCCCTCCACCCAAGCCCCCCACGGCAGCAGCCATTGGTGGGATTTTTTTAACCTTTTTTTTTTCTTTTGGTTTAGTATTTGATTTTGTTAGTTGGCATGTTTTTTGAGTTTATGTTGATTTTTAATATTGTTGAATGTGTTGCTATTTTGGGTTTATTATTGATTATCTTATTTTAGTTTTGTTGATTTTTATGTTTTTATTGTTTATTGTGGTATTTTTACATTTTTCAGATAATTTTTGTTTTGATAATTTGTAGTTTGTGGATTAAGTTGGACTTTTTGATTAAAATTGGTTTCTAATTTTGTGTCTTGTGGATTTGCAGGATCACAAATATCAATTTGTTTGGTTTATGATTTCATTCTAGGTAAATTGTTTATCGATTAAGTTTAAGATGTTATTTACATTAACGTTGTTATTTTAATTGAAAATTGATATTAATTATACAATTTTGTTAGATTTCCTTATAATTTTGTTTAGTTTATTTATTAAATTTAATTATTGTGATAATAGATAATTATTTTGGTTTGATTTGCTATTTATGTATATTTATTTTGTATAGATAAATTTAATCTTGAGGAAAAAGATGATGTTCTGCTTTCATTTATTCGAGTCATGATATGCACCTCAGCTTTGTTCTCGTTTCGATTTTGATATATATATATATGCAATGCTAAGCATTTCGGCTTTCATTATCATAGGACTGGTATCAACGTAACCTACGCTGTTTTTAGACGTACGTGTTCACGAACGACTGACTAACTCAAACATAATTTACATTTTTTTAGTTTGTATAATTAATATAAATATTTATTAGTTTACTAATAAATTTTGTTATTGTTATTTTTTAAAATTTTCTAAAAGGTTTTGAGCGACGAATACATTTGTCACCCCAAGCCCTTTGACCGATGTTAAGTTCATTTTATAGTATTTATTTAACTTTTAAATCAGATATTTTAGTCCTCATGGTTTAACTTCCTTCATATTTTAATACTGATTTTAAATATTTTAGTTAATTAGTGAGCATTAGTAGTTTTTACCTATCTTTTAAATTTTAATTAGTTTTATTTATTAGTGTAATTTAGTTTTTTGGGTTTTTATTTAAGTTTGTTTATTTAATTGTATAAGTTTTAAATAAGTTATTTTTATTTTGAAGTTTTTTGTTTAAACTCAAAGGCCCAAAAACAAAGAAAGTTGAAGGAGCTCAAAGGAAATTGAAGAAGCCCAAATGAAATTGAAGAAGCCCAAACATGCAAAGCCCATTTCTTCTCTCAGCAAATCATATTGCGATACATGGCATGATGACAACTTTTCCTTGGTCGTCATCCGCCTTCTCATCCATGACTCACCATAAATTGTTGTCATCCACTTTTTCATGGTTGTCACCCATATTCTCTTGTGTAAATGGCGTTACCATAAATTCTTGACATATATCCTATGGCTTTAGATATTTTATAATTTAATTTCCTAGAAAATTTCTCACAAACCTTAGTATTTGTCTATTTAAGGAAACCTTTAGCTCACATTTGAGGATCCTTACCTCATGTTTACTTTTGCTACCTTTTTTAGTATTTTCTTAGGATTTCTCTCAAATGCTTCTTTGCCTATTTTGTTAGAGAGAATAGGAAGTTTTAATACTTTGTTCATGCACTTTTAAATTAATGTAATGAAAGTTTGATTTTCATGTCTTTCTTCTTCTCCTTCTTTTATTTATTTATTTACTTCTAAGTTATTATTTTATTTACTCTTGTCTAGTTTAAATGTCATTTTATTCTTCTTTTCACTTTTATTTTAGTTTAATACTCATGGGTGGTCACTAAACCTCCTCACCAAGGTGAGAAAGCACCACCATGAAAATTATTAAGTAAGCTTTCTTTAGTTAATTTTCCACCATTTAGATCTTACAAATTCTAGATTTTGTTCATAAAATGAGAAAGAATTAATTTTTCACCCATGATATCATTTATCATGGGTAGTTAGAAATTCTTTCCACATTTTTGCTTTGTAATCAATTGTTTTAATATAAACTTTTTGAACTCTAGTTGTTCTTTAGTTTTCGTTCACTTGGGTTGCTTAAAGTTTATAGTTTTTAAACAAGAACAATATCTATCATACAATTATTTAATTTAGAGCTTAAAATATAAATATTATTAGGTGAGGGCATCAAATTGACTCTTAAGTGTCCTCTTAGTGGGAAATTGCTAAGAAAATTACTAGATTAATAATTATGGTAGTGTAGAACCTTACCATTGGTGTTTATACTATTGTTCAAGTTCTAGTCTTTAAATTATTGTTATTTTATTTCTTTTTAATTATTGCACTTTGGTGTTTATACCATTGTTCAAGTTCTAGTCTTTAAATTATTGTTATTTTATTTCTTTTTAATTATTGCATTTACTTTTTTCTCTTTAAATTATTGCTATTTTATTTCTTTTTAATTATTGCACTTACTTTGTAGTCTTTAAATTATTGTAATTTTATTTCTTTTTAATTATCGCACTTACTTTCTAGTCTTTTAAATTATTGCTTTTTTGTTTATTTTTCATTCTTGCATCTAAATTCCTAGTCTTAATTCATTTATTTTCTTTTAGTCTAGTAAACTTCAAAAATCAATCAATCAATTTTTTTAAACTAGGTTAGTTTTAAATTAATTTAAGGGTTTAGTTTTAAATAAAATTTTGTCGCTCAAAACCTAGGGCGATGAAATAGAGCTTGGGGCGACATTCTTGGTGTAGTGTATAATGGGTTTTGACATTAGTTCCTTACCCAGGATGTTATTAGGACATATATGAGAAATGATCGTATTGTATTATGATGTAACGACCCGTACTCCGTAAGGTAAAATTCTTTTCATTTTAACATGGTTTTGGGGCCAAAAGTTGACTTTGGATTTGGATGAGATTGGATGTTGGACTTTGGGTCCATTAGGAAGGCCTCGGGCTTACGAGTTTATAGACAGGTGGCAGGTCCCGTTTGGAGGGACGGTTTGAAAATTTTGTACGTGGCAAAGGACCCAAAAGTTGACTTTTTGAATTATAGGGCCCTTGGAGTGGACCTTGACATGGTTAAGTAGAGCTCGGCCCCACGAGTTCGTAGACAGGAAGGATGCGTCAAACGGAGTTACGGTTTGTGAGTTATGAACGTGTGAAGGAAGTGGCAAAATGGTAAATAAAGTGACTTAGCCTTAAAAAATTCCAGATTTTTCTGGAAGCCTCTCCCCCTTCTTTTTATCTCTTTCTCCCCCCTCCCAGCCGGAAAACCAGCCATTTCCATCTTCCTTGTGCGTGCGTCACCTCTTCCCTCTCCCATCCAGCTGCCTCCGACCAACGCCCAGCCGCCGACAGCCACCTCCCGCCGTCGCCAGCCCGCCACGACCCACGACACCGACCCCAGACGTCTGCGCGCGCCACTGCACGGAGAGAAGCTTCCAACTGCCGCAACCTCCAGTTTTCCGGCCAGTTCTTCCGGCGTTCTCTTGCCCAATTAGGTGGGTTTTCTCCCTCATCCTTCCTCCATTTAATTCCTCTTGGAATTGGGCTGTTAAATTGATTTAATTGAGACATGGGAAGAAATGGGGATTTAGCCCCAAATCTGGAAATCGGGAAAATTGTGGCTTGGGTGCGAAATTGGGGTTGAAAATTCTAATTTCCAACCTTAGGATATGTTAATTGTGGTTTAGAACCTTGGGCTTTAAGAAAAAAAAATGGAAGAAAATTGGGAATTGGTGGATGAAACTTGGCCATTTCGGGTGGTTGCTGGAAAATTGAGGAATTGATATAAATTAGTGGTATTTTAGCTAATTACCATCGTTTAGAAATCTAACCTAGAGTGTGGAATGATGGGTTCGAAGGAAAAGGCGGAAATAGTGAAGTTGGGGTTGAAAACGGCACCTTGTGTGGGGTTGAGGTTAGTCCGACCCATTAGTC
>QANT01009333.1:0-38962 GCA_003254885.1 Purshia tridentata | reverse complement strand
CTTACAAAATGATTCGTAAACTTTTCTATATTGTGAAAATTTTTCACCAAAACGAAAATGGAAAAGCTATATATGTATATATATATCAAGGAAAAAAGAAACAACTACACAAAAATTTATATAAAAAACCCAAAATTTAATTCTCTTATAAGAAAGTCCAAATCCAAAGGTGCTCGCCATTTATCAGTCATTCATCCATGAGGACCACCATTCATCTTAACGACGACTATCGAAAGATCAACCACTACGTTGACCTTCTGAGTTCCGTTCCGTCTTGTTTGACATTACAAGATTCACAACACCAGAAATCACTGTGTCTGAGCAGTTACATGTTAGAACTTCCCCATTTGTCTATTCCTGACAAACAAATACAAAAATAATTAAAAAGATTACGATAAATAAATAAAACTTTATTTAATCCTTTATTTCGGGAAGCGAACCAGGGTCGTCTCTTTCCTTCATTACCGGTTGAGCGAGAAATCTCATTCTGACGTGGTCGGGCTTTGTCAGTTTTATCCTTCAGTCCCTAGCTCCCTGCTCTTTCGGGTCCTATAAATCTCCCTCTTCCGCTTTCATCTCTCGCCTCTTCATTCACACATTCTTATCCCACCCATTAAATCTTTCACCAAATTCTACCTCAGCTCTCTGTGTGTGGATAATCTCCTTATTTTCAGGTAATCCTCATTCAACCTTCTATCTCTGTTTAATTTAATTTCAGATCTATTAACATTTCTTAATCAGGTTCAGTTTCCATTTTTTGTTTTGTTTTGTTTGTCTTAATAAGGTTTTTAATGTGTTTATGCATATTTTTGCTTGTTTCACTAATACTAGCTTGCTAGCTAGCTTAGCTGAACATAATGAACATAGATTTTAATCACGATGAATAAATGCATAAACTTTTAATCGTGTGGTTTATGGTAAATGCATAAATCTCAGATTAGCCGAGCGGTTTTAGTTCCCATGAGCTAAGATTCGTGTATGTGTGGGATTTCAATTGATGATTTTTTAGCTTTGACTGGATTAAATTGAGTGCAAAACAACTTATACCTCACACTCGCATATTAAATTGCAAAGACTAAAAATTTCCATTATGTGATTCCATAGTATTAATCTAGTTGTTATTGGATTTGGTTGTCTTAGCTCCATTTTTGTGGTATCTAGGAAGGGATCATAGATCTGGTCTACCAACTAGCGTTTTCTTAAAATAAAGATTTTAATTAGCCGTAAAAGGTGGTTAGGTCTCCTCCTCGGCCATTCCCAAGTGTAACAGTGCTGCCGGCCTTGACTACGATTGATGGTTTATCCATTCATCACTTCAATCAATCTTTCGTCGCCTTGTTTTTGTGGTGAATGGGCCATCTAATGACATTTCCTTTCAGAAGTTTAAACTTATAAAGGAAATATTATAAATTATTTCTTCTTCTTTCATTTTTTTAATTTTTTTTAAAAACTTTATAACGGTGTCTTCTAGCAGGTAGTAGACACTGCCCCTGAAAGTGATACTCAAATGGAATGGGAGTGTTTTATTGAATTTTGTGTTGTTCAAGCACTGCTTTACTTCTTTAAGTGGTAAGATAATGTTATGGTAATCTTTGAGTTGAATTTTTTTCCACATTTGTGATTCATTCAGGTGATTATCAACCTTAATTATGGAAGTTACAGGCGGCTAAAACCTGCCGAGTATATGACATTCACTGGTATGATTTCTTCCACCTATCTAACTCCTTGACCATTCATAGAATATTCATTTTCTTTTGTTCCTTATCTTGAGATTAGGCTGCACTAATTTTCCAATATGATATGCAGATATTTGGGCAATGTGTGGAGGAAGAGATAAATTAGGAAGCAACTACTTTGGGAGCAGAAATTCTGTTATGGAAGTTAAACCTGACTGGACAAAACACAGAAAATTGCCAGCATATACTGCTCATGTTATGCGTTCTGCAACATCTTTTATGCCTTGGTCTTGTAAAATTCCCATAGGTGATGGATATCACGAATTCCTTTAATCATATGCTATTGGAAAGTATGAACATCATTTGGGTGATGCCTAAGTTAATCATAAATGGGAGAATCTGCATCTCTTTTGATGTGCACAGCTTCTCAGTCTAGACAATGCTGGGTTTTGTGAGTGAAAAGAAGAGATTCAAAGAACCAAACATGTGTTTTTCCAGTTTGATCAAGCAAGATACACCAATTCGTTCAAAAAGCTATTGTAGTTTGACTTCTTAGGTCGCAGATGATTTTGATAACCCCATTCTGCCTGGACTGCCAGATGACATTGCAAAATATTGCCTTGCCCTTGTTCCTCGTTCAGACTTTTCTGCTATGAGTGTTGTATGTAAGAAATGGAGGCATTTTATTCAAAGCAAAGAATTTCTCACTGTGCGACACTTAGCTGGGTTGCTTGAGGAGTGGCTATATGTGTTAACTATGGATGCTGAAGGAAAGGAAAGCCATTGGGAGGTTTTAGATTGCCTTGGTAATAAGCACTGTCTTCTTCCTCCAATGCCTGGTCCAACAAAATCTGGGTTTGGGGTGGTAGTTCTCAATGGAAAGCTTCTTCTCCTGGGTGGATATTCTGTGATCAGTGGGAGTGGTGCTGCTTCAGAAGACGTTTACCAATATGATTCTTGCCTCAACAGGTTTGTTTTTGCGTTCATTTCTCTCAAGTTCTTAGTATTATGTCTGATATCTAACATTTATCTATCTGAACTAGTGAGAAATCGTTTTACTGGTCAGTATTACATTGATTGTATAGGTTTATAGTGGTTAACAACTTTGAAATTTTGGGCTAGGAGCCTAGGTGCCATTTCCAATATTTTGCTCATTAGGAAATTTTGAATTTTATAGGCTGTTTTATTTTTCTTCTCTTATTGAATTTTATATACACTAGTAGTGCCTTTTCCTGATTTGAGGTGAAGGCTAGAATCACTAAGTGCCATCCATACATGATGGTCGTCGACATTACTTTAATTTTCCTTCTTCAACAGCTGTTGGTCATTCAGTCCAAAAGAAAAAATGCTGATGTTCATAAATGTATAAGAATACCCAGTCTTTTGCCTCACAATGACTACTTTCTGCTCCAATCATGAATACTGTGTATCACTATAATTTGAACATTGGGTGTTAAATGTTGTTCTCTGCACAAGCTTAACCTCAGTATGGTCCAGTGTTTCTTTAGTCACCTTTTCTGCCATTTTTGTGACATATGTTTTGTACTTGTAGGTGGAGCAAATTAGCAAACATGAATGTGGCTCGCTACGACTTTGCATGTGCTGAAGTAGCTGGCCTGGTTTATGTAGTTGGAGGCTATGGCATAGATGGCAACAGTCTATCTTGTGCTGAGGTGTACAATCCTGATACTGATGCTTGGACCCTGATAGAGAGTATTCGTCGCCCAAGATATGGTTGTTTTGCCTGTGGATTTGGGGGAAAACTGTATGTTATGGGTGGAAGGTCAACCTTCACCATTGGAAATTCAAAGTTTGTTGATGTCTACGACCCTGAGACGCACACTTGGTGTGAGATGAAGAATGGTTGTGTCATGGTCACTGCCCATGCTGTGCTGGAAAAGAAGCTATTCTGTATGGAGTGGAAGAACCAGCGGAAACTTTCGATTTTCAGTCCAGAGGACAATTCATGGAAGATGGTACAGATTCCATTGACAGGAAGCACTAGTATTGGATTTCGATTTGGGATCCTGGGTAAGAAACTTCTGCTATTATCACTAGGAGAGGAACCTGGTTACCCTACTTTGTTGTATGATCCAAATGCAGCCCCAGGGTCAGAGTGGCAGACTTGTGAGGTAAAGCCATCTGGTCCATGCTTGTGCTCTGTAACAATCAAGGTGTGAAAGGTGTGCCTGAAAATTAGAGAACCTTTGTAAGACTCTGCAAAGCTTCCTGTATTGACTGGATTAGGACTTTAATCATAATTGTGTTTGTTGTGTTGTTTTTTGTTTTGTTTTCCCTCAGATGTGGGGCTTGGGTTAGGACTAGTGATGTTTGTTTTGAACTTCTTGAACTTATTGCATTGCCGGTATTTCAGTCTACTTTTATCCAGTACTCTTGTTTTGGGATGCTCTGTATGTTGCAAGATTATTAGTAGCCATAATATCCTTTCAGATAAGTTTAGAAAATGTTTGGAACAGTTGCGACACATGATTTTATCCAATCTCTAAGCAGAGAAATTACTCTGTATCACCCTAATACTGTTATGTGATTAAACAATTCACCTTTTATAATATGAATGGACGGAAATTATACATAATAATTTATCTTTTAATCAGCCAATTAATTGATAATATTGGACCGTCTCATGTTTGATTTTCTTACCCCAACCATTATCCAAGAAATTAGGATTATGGAGATTTAAGTGAAAGTGTTCCAAAATATAGAGAAATTGTGAAATTAATCTTTTCACATTGTCCATCCATGCGAAATGTTAAGAGGGATGGAAAAGAAAAGAAAAAAGAAATGTTAATAGTTATTGCGCTTGCACCCCCGAAAATGAAGTATTTAGAGAAAAGGTCGAACAGCTGAGCTACATTACATTACATCTAATAATTTTCAATTGGCGCCATCCGGTTGAAAAGGCTGAGCAAGGGTTCCACTTCCACAACAGCCAGGAGGAGCAGCAATGTTCGGAGCTCAAGCTTCGTCGTCCGCCTTCGGCATGCAATCTTCGACTCCAGCCTTCGGCACGCCGTCGTCAGCCTCAGCCTTCGGCACGCCGTCGTCAACCCCAGCCTTCGGCACGCCGTCGTCAACCCCAGCCTTCGGAACCCCGTCGTCAACCCCAGCCTTCTTCACCCCTTCTTCCACCCCAGCCTTCGGAACTCCGTCCACGCCTTCTTTTTCCACTGCCGGCTTCGGCACCTCCTTATTCTCCACCCCCTTCTCTTCTCAGACTCAACCTCAGCAGCAGCAGCAGCAACAGACGCCGTTGTTTCAGCAACAATCTCTCTCCGCCGGTGGCGCCTTTGGGTTTCAGAGTCCGTTCCCTGCGCCACAACAGCCACAAACTCCCTTCCCTAATTCTCAATTGACTACTCAGATGGCTCCGGTGGCTCCTCTCCCTTTCTCTCTCGCCGATCGCGATATTCAAGTCATGCTTTTTCCTTTTTTTCGTTTTGTGCATTTACCGCAAATCCATAACCCTAGCTCGCGAGTTTTTATTTAATTTGACGTAATTGATTTTTTGCATTAGGCAATTGTTGACGCTTACAAGGACGAGCCTGGAAACCCTAAGTATGCTTTTAAGGTTCGTTTTTCTACCTTCTGTTCATTTATTTGTTAGGTTTTCGAATGCATTCGTTTCCCGCCCATGGTCTGTACTTGTCTGCTTGGTTGCTGAGAAAACTGAGGAAAAATAATGAAAGGAAGATTCTGAATTATACTTGTTTTAGGATTTGCCGACTTAAAACCCCAGCTTCTTATGTTTCTGTTACTTTTCAGCAACCTAGTTTATGTGAGGGATGACAGACTGTCTTGATTTTTGTAGCATTTGCTGTTTAGCGTAACTGATCCGCAGTTTAGGGTGAAGCCTGCTGGTGTATCGGATGTGAGTTTATTGTTTCCCTGTTATTCCCTAATCGCAAGTGTATTATCTGGTTTATTTTCTTTTCTTTTGTTCCGGCTAAGTTTGGAGAATAGTTTGCATTGCCAGATAATGTGGGCAGAGGCTATGGGGAAGCTTGAAGGTCTGGAAAGTAATGACAGGGCACGCCTTTGGCCTCAGCTTGTTCAGGGTTTTAAAGATCTTTCTCAGCGCCTGAAGGTAAATTTTGTTGGTTTGAAGCATAGATCTATTATTTCAAGTACTTTTGCATGTTGTTTTTATTGTTGTTGCTGAACCCCTGATCAATAACTACCAAAGAAAACATTTAAGCATTTTTAGTAGAAAATCCACTGATATCTATTGTTTGTCAAATGCACTTTGGATGAAGATGTTACAGTACAGGGGTTTTGTTGAGCTCTGTGATTGGCATATACTTACTGAAACATGGGAAAAAATTCTATTAATTACCAACCAGATTTTACAAAAAGTTTGCTGTCAGATTACCATGTCTATACTTGGATCACTGCTATAAGATGCAACAATTGAGTTTAATATGGTTTGGGTAGAATTTCCTTTCAGACAATTATGGTTTAAGTAGAAATACAGGAGCTTTAGAATTGAATGCACTTGCAAGAACCATGTGTTGATAGCTGACAAGATTTTGGTTTTGGGGGGGGGGGGGGGGGGGGNGGGGGGGGTGTGGGTGGGTTGGGATGGAATGCTTTGGTCTACTGGTTACAAGATATGACGATAAAGTAAAAGTTACATTGGCTTGCTATTTTTGCCCATGGTTTTTACTATTACTGAATTTGGGTGGAACAGTTAAGTTTGGCACCCTGGGAGGGTACATGTTTCAAAAATTTTGCACATGTCTTCCTTGTCATCATTTACTGAAGTCTGATGTTGTCAAACTGCGTTGATGCAGCTCCAAGATGAAGTCCTTCTTTCAGATGCTGAAAGATTGCAAATGACCCAAAGCAATGTCAAAATGGTACCTTTTATAGCTCAAATTTCCCATATACTTTTATGCATATGAGTTTCTAAATAGCTTTCACATCTTATATCATTTGCAGCTCCAAAGGCATTTTCAAGCTGACACTCTTCCTCGGATCGAAAGAATGAGACAGAAAGAGCAACGTCTCCAAAGGCGCCTTTTGAGGGTGGGTACACTTTCTGCTCTACATTCGAGTAACTGTAAAGAATGAGTAAGATGAATTTCTTCAATAACTTGAATTTTCCTAGTACACCTTTAGCTAAAACATCATATAGCAATGAAACATGGTTGTGGAATAAGGTTCGCACTCATTGTCCTCTTTTATTTTCCTCTGGTTTTTGATCGAGTTGGTTTAGACTAAAATACTTTGATTGCAACCTGCCTTGTGGCAGTGCTTCTTGATTGCAATCTGCTTTGTGACAGTGCTTCTTGATTGCAATCTTCTTTGTGACAGTGCTTGAACAACATCTGTGTGCTGTCAGGTGTATGGGCTGGATCAGATATAGTTTTCTGTTGGGATGCTTTAGATCATTCTTTTGTTGGTAGTTTATACATTTAGTATTTTGGTAAGTGTTTTAATTTCTTTGTTTCCTTGTGCCATTCCAAAAGGTAATGAGAATACTGGAGGCACTAGAGGGTAAGGGTTTCCGACTGCCTTTAATGAAAGGGGAAGCTGAATTGGCTGAGAAGTTAGCTGCAATAACTAGACAGGTACCCTTTTTTTTACCTTTACCCCTTCTCTGCGCATCCTACTCTCTGCCTTTGATCGGGTGAATATACTAACAAGCAGACGGATTTCCAGTTGAAAGGATCTGGAGCTGAGCTTTCAAGGAGGGTACAAAACCTGCTAACCATATCCCGTGTCCAAGAAAATTCTATTGGTGCTGGTGGCTTTGCTTATCTTCCAGGATCAACCAAAATACATGAACAGAGTCTTGCTGAAATGCAAGAGGTGAGAGTGGACTGGTTTTGAAAAATTCTATTTCATTTTGCCTTCTGAATATTTTACTATTATTGTGCTATAAACACATAATCTTTGAATTTCCAAAAGAAATCTGCATGTTATCATCAAAGTTGTGATAAAATATTCTTTATGCTAATTTCCTTTTATGTCTACCAACTTAGGCCCTGCTTGGTATCATCCATATAGTATTTATAGATATAATAAGAAACTGTTTGAAAAGACTAGGATACCAAACGCACGTTATACTTTCTTAAGAGTAACGACTGTTGTTGACTCGATGCTATAATTCTTTTATTTTTCCTTTTGAACTTGTTCTAGTGGATGTCTTTATTTGAGAACTTATCCGTTTGTAAATGAATGGTCATTTTTGTGGGGCAGGTCTTACAACAACAGACAGAGGCTATTGCAAGACTTGGAAATGTTTTGAAGCGAGATTTTAGGGACATGGAGATTATAATGGCAGAGGAGACGGAAACAACAGAGAATATGAGCTAAAACGGCGAAATGACATTTTTTTCTTTTTTCTTGGGGGCAAAATGACAGAATTAGTGGGTTTTGTTAACGGTATTATTTGAGTTTTAGTTTTTTGTGCCCGCAAGGGCTGGAGATTGGATTCGAATATTTTGGTCCGTCAGGGTCTTGACGTTGAGCCAGGATTAATGAACTTAACGGCCAAATTAGAAAAAGAAATACAATAAAAAAGTAATGATTTATGAACTATGGGCTTGGCTTATGAATTGGGCCTATTTATGGACCAGACACTGAACCTAACTTGGGCTTAAGCCTGAGTTTCGGCCAGCCCTCTCAAATATGTGTGGGGTAGGAACAATATATACATGTAGATGGAAAATAAGTCTGATAATCCCTGATTTCTTTATTTCTCTGCCAAATCCTTCACACCCCCAACACCATCCCACCGTTTCTGTTACGACAGCCCATAAGGCGATTGCTATATTGCATTTGCATTCATTTAGAAGAGCAAGTTGCATTCCTGGGAAATCTTCAAAAAAATACAATGCTTGCAGGTCTCATTTTCTGACAATGAAAACCACTCTTTATGTAGGGGGCAGTTAAAGTGATGAGATGATAACTGCAAACGATTTAAACACAGCCATGCCCTTGTGTAAATTTCAGAACCATGTGAATATGATTTAAATTTCATGTTCTTCCCCCTTTCGATTGATTTTTCCTGTGATGTGCTCTTCTAGCTATGGGTAAGCTTCTGCCATGATTAATAACACAAGAGATGTCCAACCGGTAAACACGCGTGCACCTTTTCCTTTGCCATTTCTCTGATCATACTGTTCCCACAAGAACCCCGTTTTGTAATAATTGCGAACCACATTTCTGCAGCACAGGGGAAAAGACATTTAGTTCTTTTCAATATAACAGATAAGCAAACAAATGGCATTAAATGGGTAGAAAATTTTAGCACTACCTAATCAAATTGCCTCTCAAGTCATCATATATCGTTCTCGCTTTTTCTCTATATGGCCCATCCTCTGAAACAATTCAAACAGTAACACAATAATGAAAGGGATAAAGCTTGTGGGACAATCTATTTTATTACAGTTTTTTATATAGCTGTAAAAGTGGGGATACATACCTCTAGAGTAATGATAGAGTGATGAAAGAATCATGTAATTCATGTTCATCCATATTGGACCCCTCCAATATGGAGGGTCATGTTCTGTATTACGTTTCATGTACAAGGAGCTGTCACATAAATGATGAAATATTTAGAGCTCTATAATTAACAAGGCCTTTACAAGTGAGAGAAGATAGCTCTATCAAGGAAACCAATTTTATTAATACTATCTGTATACATGATAACCTTGTTTTGGCAAGAGAGCGGAGTCCAAAATCTGTCCATAAGATACTCCTGTTCGATATAAGGTCTAGCTGTTTTTCCAGAATCCATGAATCCTGTGGAATATATAAACATGAGAGATCTATAATCAAACAAAATAGAGGTGCTCCAATGGTAACATGACAATAACACTAGATAATTGGCAAAACATTATCTTTGTAATCAGATGACTATAACTTACGGCTGGAATAATTCTTCCCATGAAAGGGAAAAGACTAACATAGCCGATATGAGGAACCAGTCTCAACTTGGGGCTTTCTAATACTTCTCGTACGAGCTCTCGAGTTGGATAATTGTGTCCTGTCATCATTTCTTTCCAACTTAAACGAACCTAGCATGACCAAACCAATACCCAACATTAGCAGGCAAATATTATAAAACAAATAAATATTGAAAAGAAAAGTGGCTATTCATCTGGAAATATTTATGTAAAGGACAGTGGACGCAGCATGCAACCATCATTACATGACAACACATGCTATGGTGTTATAAGAAAAATATAGTCCCAAACCCAATCATGACAGCAGTATTTATCCATGTATCAACACATTCGCTAAAATCATGAATAACCCATGTACCACATGCAATTAATGCTTATGAAAAGTTCATAAAAAAAGGATTACATTTGATGACATGCAAGCAGCATACCTTTTCTGTATGATTTCCGAAATCAAAATAAGCTCCATATGCATCATCATAGTGCATCTGTTCAAACATCAAGAACATATGACATAAAAACCATAAACTATAATAGTAAATAACCCAGAAAATGCACTTATTGAACATGATAATTAAAAAAGGATGGCGGGAAAATATATATTGCAGTAAAAGGATGTTAATATAAAATACCAAACTTTAAACACAATAAAGACAAACTAACCTGATTCAGAATTTCAAAATCTGAGAGTAGCTTCATGGTGGTACCATATTCCTGCATCATGTTTTTAAAGGTTAAGTAATTGATAAATTCCAGTAGCATTTTCAGATATATTATTATCCTTATTATACCTTTTTTGATTTATTTTCCTTCTCAAAAAGCTCAGAAATGGAATGCAAACAATCTGCTGCAAGAAGCATCCAGCATCTAAGATCTAAGTGATGTTCGTCCTCACTTGGGTGTGAAGCACGTGGATAATCATCCAATCCAGAAGACAATGTCTGGAGATGCCATAATATAATATCAGTTTACTACCAGTGTGTTTAAACAGGTCAGTTTTCCTAATTTGATCCAAAATTGAGCAACTCTGACATATGATGCCTAAAATGCTACTTTTTTTTGGTAAAAGATTTTACAGAAAGAAGGAAAACAAATTTTGTTTAATATCAAACCGCTAATAGAAGAAGAAATTCAGTAAAACAGAACCTTCGGATTTAGTTCCCGAGATGTTGTGTGGTCTCTCCCATGCCAGTAGTAGCTGCCCATTTCCTTCCCTGTGTTCACAGAATCATACTCCAAATCAATCAAAGATTCAAGTGTCAAAAAGGGAATTGACTCCAGCAGTTTGAAACACAAATACATGTGTGCCCCAACACACACATATAAGCACACATGCCAGAGTCATGAGTTATCAAATAAGTATCATATAAAACCCATGGCAGAGATTTTAAGGGAGGGGGTGGGGGAACCTTATATACCTGACTGGGTAGTGTTGAACCATTGAAACCATGCTTCTAGGCGAACAAAAGCCCGTTCCAGGAACAAAGAGATCGCATCGCTTTCAGCAGCAGTAAACTTATTATTCTTTAATCCATGAACTAGATCTGAAAGAAGCAAACTTTCAAATCACATTACAAATCATTTATACAGAAAGAATAAATTTTCAAGAGGACAACACATATTTTGGGGAATATGGAAAGAAACTGGAAAGCCAAATATTGTATAATGATGTATCATCTCATATTGTTTTCTTGAACAATCTCTAAACTTAAAGTTATAGGGGGATGGATAACGAAATTGCATTTCCTTTGCATAAAAGAATCACACAAAACTACTAAATTTCAATGAACATAAAGGCCAATTTCAGGTAAAAAAATCCCTTACCATGTAACACTAAAAATAGAGTTGGTGGATTTCCATTTGTTGGCAGCTGAGCAACAAATTCACTGGGGACTTTACTGTAGGCACACCAGAAAAAGCTTTACAAATTACTTACACTGACAAAATCTAAGACCTGAACTTATGCACATATTTGAACAAGCATATCACCTTAGAGCTTCTGCACCCAAAATTTGCTCACGTGGGATCCATCCATCAATATTCATTAGATCTAACCAGTGTCCTATAATGTCCAAGGAAATATGTATATCCCAACGCCTGCTCAACATTAAAGCTAAATATATGAAAGAGTTGCCATTTTCCAAAATTAGACAGATACTACACTAACATAAGCAATGTAACTTCACGTCTTAGTATTTTGCAAGAAATTGCAAATGCAGCAGCTGTAATTGAGGCAAATGGAGAAACATGCAGACTGGAAACATGAGGCAGCTAACCAGATTAAAAGCTGATGAAAGCCTTCATCCCACAAAAATCCCCTTGGAAAGAAGGGTCGACTTGGAACAGCTGTGTAAAGCTCAGATGGCCAATATAAAATGGAACTATCATGACTTCCCAGCTGCAAGAGGAAATGACAGACTGTATGATTTTGTCAGATGTCCACATTGATGATGGTTGATAATAAGTATTAGGATTGCATTTATGACTTTTATGATGCAGCTAGAAGATTCTCACAAGTTTAGTCACTGTTGATTAATATTCTATTAAGGGCCAGCCAGAAAACACTTATCATCATTCAACCCCATCTTAAGAGCATAATGGTGCACGAATTGTATTTTCTCCATTTTGGAAGCAAAAGAGACTGTCTTCATGTTAAGTAGGAACCATTAGCATCTTCTTTTGGATGATCATGCACTAGCCATATGATGCTCCAAGAGATTTCTTATTTTCCCTAAAATACGAAAGCAATGAAAGTAGGACCAAGTCTATAGAACTAGCCAATGACTTACATTCATATCCCTGGGGAGGGCAATTTTTGACTGGCCAAAGAAGTATCCAATGCCACCTAACAAGTTTCCAATAGCAGCCTTACCAGCAATAATTGATTCAGAATCAAGCTGACAGCATAAAAGCATGAGTTCAGAAGTCTTTTATTGCAGAATGATATTTAAGCACATTAAGTGAAACTTCAAAGAAAAAGCCATATGAATTCTTATGATGCACATATCAATCTCAGCTTGGCAAATTTATTTAAAGGCAGTCTCTGTAACCACATATATAGAACATCACCCTCAACTGTCATGATGAAAGTTTAGACATGGGCTTGACATGAAGCTAGAGGATGTGAGAAGGAATTAAAGCAATAAAGATTTTTTTTTGGTGGCCAAAATACAATTAAGGGTTAGATATGTCCCAAACATCACACAAAGAGATTCAACAGAGTAGGTGGCAGAGATGATATGCATACTCTGTGATTTCACAACTATATCATAGAACAATACTCTGTGATTTCACATAATTTGTGCAACTATATATAGATGTTTCACTAAAAGACATTCAAAGACCAGGCCCAATGCAATAGTTTGCAATAAAATGCAAAACTCTGCAAAGAGGATTTCCAGACTACCTTGTCAGCCAAATTAAAGCTCTTCTCAAATTTTGTGTCAAATTCTCGTTGCTTCTCCTTTAGTTGACTGGTCAGCAACGTACCTTGATATTACAAAGTAACTAACAAAAAGTTAAGGACAGCAATAATGTTTTGACTGGGAGCAACTTTCAAGAAATCATAATGTAAACCCAAATAAATTAAAAAGAGCAGAAAGCAGGATTGAAATTTCTGTTTTTGAGTTCATGATTGTGAAACATTGATTTCTAAATCAATCCTAATGATCCCTTAATGGAGTCTGACTATAAAGCTTGAATTTTGAAGCTCGCTTTATTTTATTTTAAAGAATTTTCTCATTCACATTGCCTAAGTTTCTCTTGTATATTTTTAAGTAATTAGTGAAACTCATGTGTGCTTCTATCATTGTTACTGATCAGGATTAATGGAAGAGGAACCTGTTAGGCTGCTGACACGTTCTTCTACTTTTGAACTTTTCAAACCAGTTCCAGATATGAATGCAATATCTGTCTTGAAAGGAATTCTAGCAGAAACCTGCATAAGAATAGGAAACCACAAGAGAAGGTAGATGAGAAATTAAAATCAAGAGATAAAAGTAATGATCAATGATTAACTAAACTAGTATGGTGTTTTCCCAAATAAATAGTACTCTTTACCACCACGACTACATACCTGAAAAACTAGAATATTTGGAGAATCATCAGATGTGTCAGGTAGCTGCAGTCGACCAAACTTCCTTACCTAGAAACATGGATGCAAAATTCCAAGTAGTTGAGGAAAGAATTATGATAGAAATTAAAAGGCTGAAATTTTCTTTCTATCTATATAATGAAATAATGGCATGAAAATCTAACATACTTGCGAACCAAGATTTTCCTGGACAAGATCAGATAAGTTGTGAATATGAGGTGACCGAAAACCAGAATAATGAACTTCCAGATCATCCTGGAAAGGAAACATTCATTAGTGTTAGCTATCTTTAAAGTGAATACCACAAAGACCATGATACTCTATGGAAGCAGTCCATCATTAGTGTTAGCTAATCTTTAAAGTGAATGCCACAAAGACCATGATACTCTATGGAAGCATTCCATCATTCTTATGTTAAGGAGTAAACCAAGAATACTTCGTGGTTCTTGTGTCCTCCATGATATGACCCTTTAATTTAAAGTAAAGACCTATATTTAATTTTCACCATAACAATATCCATCATAGCGTTACCTGTGATTTTAGGTGTAGCTGCCATCTTCCAACATCCATACGTGATCCAGAGGCAAGGAGAGAGTTCTCATGAGTACCCAAGGTATCTCCACCGAGAGTTAGAACATTACCATCTTCATCAGCCAAATAGAAAAAGAGATGCACAGTCCCCTGAATTTCCTCAGTCTCCTTAGATCTGTGAATGAAGCATGATTAAAAGAGTCAACGTAAGATTCATGAATAGTGATTGGCTAAGAAGACAACATAACTCTTCCAACCATGTTGAAATATGCATGGGTAATTGCCATCTCTTTTTAGAAACAAAAAGTGCGGCCACCGTACTCCTCTAGGAAGGGTTGCAATGCCCAACAGGACAAAAGAAAGAGAAAATCTAAAGGTTGCTCTTCATTACATCACTATATTTGAAAGTATTGTTCCTAAACCTCTATTTCAATGCTAAATCCACCTCAAACTTTCCCCATACCCTATGCATTTGATAAGGCAAATGTTAAAGAATTAATTCAGGCTGTTTACTTATGGTTTTGCACATCAATTCGGACTGCCCAATCTCCTCCGTAGCCACTGTCTTCGCCCTTGGATTTCAAGAAACTTGTGCCCAAGTTCATGTCCTGATCAACAATGACTTGATGTCCAAAATTGCGCCCATTATGATGTGTCCAACCATATTTGCTCAGGTCATCAGAATCTTGGCAAACATGCCGCATGAAATATCTCCCATCCTTCATACCAATCCACATTAATCCGCCAATTAAAGACCGAGGAGTCCTGCCAGATGCAACAGCTATAATTACCACCAAATCATTTGTAATCAATTAAGTCTAAATAAAGGAAAATAGTAAATATAGTGAATATAGTGAAATTAGATAAAGTGAAAGATCGAACTAGAAAAACAATTTACTTCCAAACATAAATTTATCCTCAAAATCCCTGAAAATACACGACGTATTACAACAATCACAATCAACAAAAAATAATATATTGGCAATGGCAAAGAAATACCTGGCACGGACTCCAAGATAAACATGAGGGCGGTATGTTCCCCAATACAAGCTTTCCTTGTGCTCACCTTGAAACTGCGACAACACACGCGAAGAATGCATTCTCACCTCAAAAAACAGACTCAACAATCGACAAAGGAAAAATGGAATCACACTATACCTGAGGGAGGTCCATGAGCTTTGGAGCAGGATAGGGCGTGACAACCCTAGGTCTCTGAGCTTCTTCAACGTGGTTTATTAGTTTATGGATCAAAATCCAGATGACGATGAACGCGAAGACACTAATCCCTAGCATGAATTTGAGATTGACGTTGAAAATTCTAATTGAACTGTGACTCCTACCTCTATCTCTACGAGGCCTGGTTCGACGAAGAGAAACGTCATCGGCGTCGTCGTCGTCGTTGGCGTCTCTGGAGGATTTGACTCTGCTTCGAGTACTTCTTCTGCCGGTTCCGGGCATTTTATACTTCACTTTGTCAGCTGAACTGAGAGTCTGATCTCAGTCCGAGAGAAATGTAAGTCGGAATGGTTGAGTCTTAATTCTCTCGTCTCTGAAATGACAACTTGGACGACTGGACGAGACGATGGAAATGAGTGCCTGAGCGGAGTGGAGGCGCGCGAATGAGCTGAGATGGGCTGGAGCTTGAGTCTCGACTCAGTTGAGTGTGACTGAGGGTGCCCGGCCCATTATACAATTTGGAACTCGGAAGTTGGAACCAATACTCGATACTTCGCGCTCCAATTTCCCTGTACCCGCCTCTTCGCCACCTGTCATGTTCTAAATTTCCAATTTTATTTGCTCAATAATCTATTAGTTCATTCTACAAAAAAGCCCCGTGCAAATTTTTCCTTGTAAAAACTCATATTTCCATGTTTTAATCAAAGATTGGAACGCTCCTGTTGTAATTGAGTGATAAATGATAATTTAACTCATATTTTGAAGACCGTTTTCTGAATTTCTAAATAATCTACTGATCAAATACTTCTTTAAGACGTGCGTATAGATACAAAAAGCCATATACACAATGTGTAATTGTCAGTGCAAGCATTAGGAGTTTAGGACACTTAAAATAGACTGCGTTGATTTTTTTAGTGCAAGCACGTTTTGTGGATGATAACTCATTTGTTATTAAAACAATTGAATCGTAATCTATAGCAAAAATTTTAAACCTCTATAAATATCATACTTCTAAAAAAAATTGTTACTAATAGCAAAATTCTTGAAAAATTTGTTAATTTCCTTTTTCTTTATTACATTTACATTATGTCCACTACCGAGACAACACACGCTATATGTAGGCGGCAGTTAAATGACCTGATTACACCAAATTTGTACTTGTATCTGGCATTTTACACTGTAGCTGTTTAAATGCTTTAAACACAGCCATGCCCTTGGGTAAATTTCAGAACCATATTGTGGACATGATTTAAATTTCATGTTTTTCCCCCTATTAGATTGATTTTTGATGTGATGTGCTCTTCTAGCTACGGGTAAGCTTCTGCCATGATTAATAACACAAGAGATGTCCACCCAGTAAATACGCGCGCACCTTTTCCCTTACCATTGTTCTGATCATACTGTTCCCAAAAGAACCCAGTTTTGTGATAATTGTGAACCACATTTCTGCAGCACAAGAGAAAACGCATTTAGTTCTATTTCATATATCAGATGAAAATAACTAGGCAGTAAATGGGTAGAAAATTTCAACAATACCTTATCAAATTGCCTCTCAAGTCACCATAGATGGTTCTCGCCTTTTCTCTGTATGGCCCATCCTCTGAAACAATTCAAACAATAAGACAGTAATAAGAGAAGGGATAAAGCTTATGGGAAAATTCTTTCTTAATATTAAGTTTTTATATTGCTGGAGGGGTTAGGGTACATACCTCTAGAGTAATGATAGAGTGATGAAAGAATCATGTAATTCATATTCATCCATATTGAACCCCTCCAATAAGGTGCGTAATGCTCTGTGTTGTATGTCATGTACAAGGAGCTGTCACATAAAAGATGAAACATTTATGTCCTCAGAAGTCGGAGAAAATTGGCTATATCAGGTAAACCAATACAATTAACATTATCTATATACGTGATCACCTTATTTTGGCAAGAGAGTGGAGTCCAAAATCTGTCCATAAGATACTCCGGTTTGATATAAGGTCTAGCTGTTTTTCCAGAATCCATGAATCCTGTGCAATTTATAAACATGAGAGATCTATAATAAAACGAGAGAGAGAGAGAGAGAGAGAGAGAGAGATCCTGCAATGCCAGCATGACCATAACACTAGATAATCGGCAAAACATTATCTTTGTAATCAGATAACATATAACTTACAGCTGGAATAATCCTTCCCATGAAGGGGAAAAGACTAACATAACCAATCTGAGGAACCAGTCTCAACTTGGGGCTTTCTAATACTTCCCGTACAAGCTCTTGAGTTGGATAATTGTGTCCTGTCATCATTTCTTTCCAACTTAAACGAACCTAGCATGATCAAACCAATGCCCAATATTAGCAGGAAAATATTACAACGTAAGTAACTATAGAGAAGCAAAATAGTGATCCACCTAGAAACATTACTGTAATGGACATTATCTATTGCACAACATAATTTATCTAAGCCTATAATTACATGACAGTGCATGGTGTGATGATGGGCAGTCTTGAGAGCACATATCTAGATATTATTAACAAGAACTATGAAGAAACCATGTACCATGTGCAATTAATGCATATGAAAACTTCACAAAAAGGTATAAAAAAGGGTTACAATTGATGAAATGCAAGCAGCATACCTTTTCTGTGTGATTTCCGAAATCAAAATAAGCTCCATATGCTTCGTCATAGTGCATCTGTTCAAAGATCAAGAACATATGATTATAAAACCCCAGAAAATGCACTAGTAACAAATACCTTCAATCCCCCCCCAATATTAGCAGGAAAATATTACAACGTAAGTAACTATAGAGAAGCAAAANCCCCCCCCCCCCCCCCCCCCCCAACACAAAAAAAATGATGGCTGGAAAGTATATATTGCAGTAAAGGGATGTTAATACACGATACCAAACTTTCAACATGATAATGACAAACTAACCTGATTCAAAATTTCAAAATCCGAAAGTAACTTCATTGTAGTACCATATTCCTGCATCATATTATCAAAGGTTAAGTAATTGATCAATTATTGTAGCGTTTCCAGATATATTTGTTTTCCTTATTTTACATTTCCAGATTTATTTTCCTTCTCAAACAGCTCCGCAACGGAATGCAAGCAATCTGCTGCAAGAAGCATCCAGCATCTAAGATCTAAGTGATGCTCATCTTCACTTGGGTGTGAAGCACGTGGATAATCATCCAACCCAGAAGACAGCGTCTGGAGATGTCATAATATAATATCAGTTTACTACAGGCATCTTTAAACAGGGAATTTTTCTAATATGACCAAAACTGAGCAACTCTGGCAAATGATGCCCAAAATAAAACCACATTCTGGCAGAAATTTTAAAGAAAAGGGAAAACAAATTTTATTTAATATCAAGCCTTTAATTGAATAAGAAATTCTGTAATACAGAACCTGAGGATTTAGTTCCCAAGTTGCTGAGTGGTCTCTCCCATGCCAGTAGTAGCTTCCCATTTCCTTCCCTGTGTTCATAGAATCATACTCCAAATCAATCAAAGATTCAAGGGTCGAAAAGAATAATTGACTCTAGCAGTTTTAAAGACAACACAAGTGTGCCCGCACACACACATACAAGCACACATGCGTGCATACATACGTGTATTATGGCTTTTTACTATGTCCAAAAGTCAAGAGTTACCAGACATACACGGCCCTGTCCTCCTATAAAGGAAAAAACCATGGCAGAAATTTAAAGGGGGAAAAACCTTATATACCTGACTGGGTAGTGTTGAACCATTGAAACCATGCTTCTAGGTGAACAAAAGCCCGTTTTAGGAACGAAGACATCTCATTGCTTTCAGCAACAGTAAACTTATTTTTCTTTAATCCATGAACTAGGTCTGGAGAGAGCAAACTTTCAAAGCATATTACAAATCATTTGTACAGAAACACAATAAATTTTCAAGTAGACAACATACATTGAATAATATCAGAAGAAAATAGGAAGTAAAAAAATCTATATAATGATGTGTCACCTCAAATTATTTTCTTGAAAAATATCTAAACAAAATTATTTCCCTACCATAAAAGAATCACAGAAAACTACTAAATTGCAATGACAGAAAGGTTAGTACAAGGAAAAAGGTCCCCTTACCACGTAATACTAAAAATAGAGTTGGTGGATTTCCATTTGTTGGAAGCTGAGCAACAGATTCACTAGGGACTTTACTGTAGGCGCACCAGAAGAATCTTTAAAAATTACTTACACTGACAAAATTCTAGGATTTGTACATATGCACATATTTTGACAAGCAATATTACCTTAGAGCTTCAGCACCTAAAATTTGCTCACGTGGAATCCATCCATCAATATTCATTAGGTCTAACCAGTGTCCTATGATGTCCAAGGAAATATGTGTATCCCAACGCCTGCTCAACATTAACAATAAATATATGAAAGAGTTGCCATTTGCCAAAAGTAGACACATACAGCACTAACATAAGCAATATAACTTCATCTTTAGTATTTTGCAAGAAACTGCAAAGGCAGCAGCTGTAATTGAGGCAAACAGTGTAACATCTAGATTGAAAAACATGAAGCAACTAACCAGATCAAAAGCTGATGAAAGCCTTCATCCCACAAAAATCCCCTTGGAAAGAAGGGTCGACTTGGAACAGCTGTGTAAAGCTCAGCTGGCCAGTATAAAATAGAATTATCATGACTTCCCAACTGCAAGAGGAAATGGTCAACTGTCAGATGTCCACATCGGTGATTGTTGATAATAAGTATGTGGATTATATTTGTGACTTTAATGATGCAGCCAGAAGATTCTCATAAGTGTGGGCACTGTCAACTAATATTCTATAAAGGCTCAGTCAGAAAACACTTATCATGATTCAACCCCCCATCTTTCTCATATCCTATTAGTCCTGGTGTGCAATTCTACTATTTTCACTTTTTTTGGAAGCAAAAGAGACAGATATGACAAATTTAATCAGGAATCATTAGTATCTACTTCTGGATGATAATGCAATTCAACTTGTCATATGACCTTTTAAGAGATCTTATTTTCCCAAATATACGAACAGAATAGAGGAAACGTGGAAAATAAAATCAAAATATTTTTCTATAGGAAACAAACATTTTGTTGAGAATAGAAGTAGCCAAGGACTTACATTCATATCCCCGGCGAAGGATATGTTTGACTGGCCAAAGAAGTAGCCAATGCCACCCAGCAAGTTTCCAATAGCAGCCTTACCAGCAATAATCGATTCAGAATCAAGCTGAAAGCATAAGATCATGAGTTCAGAAGTCCTTTGATGCAAAATAATATTTAAGCACATTTAGTAAAACTTCCAACAAAATTTTTATGAGATGCACACATCTATCTGAGTTTTGCAAAATTTTTTAAAGAGTCTCTGTAACCGCATATATAGAACATCAGCCTCAACTGTCATGGTGAAACTTTAGACATGGGCTTGTCAAAACTAACTATCAAATCCAGAAATCATTAGAAGCATCATGAAGCTAGAGGATGTGAGAAGGCATCAATGCAAGAAAGACTTTTTTGGTGTGGCAAAATGCAATAAAGAGCAAACATCACACAAAGAGAATCAACAGAGTATTAAAAATGGAGGTCTAGATCATCAAATTAAATTACCTAGCGGAACTGCCAAAATGTTATTCGAAATCACAAAAATATCATAGAACAATAATCTTATGTGATTTCACATAATTTGTGCAAGTATATAACAAGACATTCAAAGACCAACCCCAATGTATTGGTCCCTGTAATAAAATGCACTATCCTGTGAAGATGATTTCCAAAATACCTTGTCAGCCAGATTAAAGCTCTTCTCAAATTGTGTGTCAAATTCTCGTTGCTTCTCCTTCAGTTGACTGGTCAGTGAGGTACCTTGATATTACAGAGTAGCTACAAAAATTTAACAACAGCAATAGTGTTTCAATTGGGAGTCACTTTCAAGAAATGATGAAATGTACACACAGAAATTAAGAGAAGAAAGCAGAATTGTAATTTCTGGTTCTTGAAAAAACCAAAAAATAGCAGAACAACCATGGTTCAACAATTTGATTATTGTGAAACATTGATTCCTGATTCAGTTCTAATGACCTTAATGTAAGTGTGCCTATAAAGCTCGAATTTTGAAGCGAGCTTCTATCATTGTTACTTTTCAAGATTTATAGAAGAGGAACCTGTTAGGCTGCGGACACGTTCTTCTACTCTTGAACTTTCCAAACCACTTCCAGATATGAATACAATATCTGTCTTGAAAGGATTCCTAGCAGAAATCTGCATAAGAATGGGAAAGCACCAGAGAAGTTAGTCAAGAAAGTAAAATCAAGAGATAAAATAAAGATCAATGTTTAGCTAAATTAGTATGATATTTTCCCAAATAACTAATACTCTTTACCACCATTACTACATACCTGAAAAACTAGAATATTTGGAGAATCATCGGATGTGTCAGGTAGCTGCAGTCGACTAAACTTCGTTATATACAAACATGGATGCAAAATCCCAAGTATTCAATAATGGCATGAAAATCTGACATACTTGTGGTCCAAGATTTTCCTGGACAAGATCAGATATGTTGTGAATATGAGGCGTCTTAAAACCAGAATAATGAACTTCCAAATCATCCTGGAAAGGAAACACAGAGAAGTAGGCCACAGATAAGTATTGAAGGCCTTCAACAATATACGTCAACTGAAAAATGACTGAGAGTGCGTATCGAGTGGAATTGACAGCGAATTGATCATAGTGATATGAGGTGGAAATTTTTTCACAAATATGGGGCTTCAAGGGAGCATATAGTTCATCCAGAAATCTGACGGTTTGTTCAGGTGGTTCATTAGTGTTAGCTAGTGAATACCACAAAGAGCATGGTACTCAATGGAAGGCATTCCATCAATTTTATGTTATTGAAGTAGACAAAGAATACTTGGTGGTTCTAGTTTCCTCCATGATAAGAAATTTTCATAATGTTACCAGTGATTTTAGATGGAGCTGCCAACTTCCAACATCCATATGTGAACCAGATGCGAGGAGAGAGTTCATATGAGTGCCCAAGGTTTTTCCACCTAAAGTTAGAGCATTTCCATCTTCATCAGCCAAATAGAAAGAGAGATGTGTACTCTTCCAAATTTCATCAATCTCCTTAGATCTGTGCATGATTCATGATGAAAAGAGTCAACATAAGATTCATGAATAGTGAGTGGCTACAGAAGACAGCCTAACTCTTCCAACCATGTTGCAATACATATGTATAAAGTATGCATGCGTAAATAGCATCTATTGTTAGAAGAAACAAAAAGTGCTACCGGGTTGCAATGCCCAACGGAAATAAAATAAAGAAAGGTTGCTCTCCATATATCATAATATTTGTCAGTATAGGCCTCACGCCTTCCATTTCAGTGCTAAATTCACCTCACACTTTGCCCATACCCTATGCATTTGATATAGCAAATGTTAAAGAATTAATTCAGGCTATTTACTGATGGCTTTGCACATCAATTCGGACTGCCCAATCTCCTCCGTAGTCACTCTCTTCGCCCTTGGATTTCAAGAAACTTGTGCCCAAGTTCATGTCCTGATCAACAATGTCTTGATGTCCAAAATCACGTCCATTATGATGTGTCCAACCATATTTGCTCAGCTCATCAGAATCTTGGCAAACATGCCGAATGAAATGTCTCCCATCCTTTATACCAATCCACATTAATCCCGCAATCAAAGACCGAGGAGTCCGGCCAGGTACAACAGCTATAATAACACCCTCATCATTTTCAATCCATAAACTCCAAATAAATCAAGGAAAATATAAGCATCCATGAATATAATGAAATTATGATAGAGCACATCGAAAAACATATGGTTATTAACAATGTGAGCAAGCGCCTAGTTTTAGTGATTGGAGCAACACAATCTACTTAAAAACATAAATTTATGCTCAAAATCCCTGAAAATACACAACGGGTTACAAGTTACAACATATTAACAATCACAATCAAGAAAAGAATATATGTTGGCAATTGAAAATACATGCCTGGCACGAACTCCTAGATAAACAAGAGGGCGGTTTGTTCCCCAATACAAGCTCTCCTTGTGCTCACCTTGAAACTGCGACAACCTAAAGATTAATGCTTTCTTACCTCAAAAACTACACAATAATCAACAAAGCAACATCGAATCATACTATACCTGAGGGAGATCCATGAGCTTTGGAGCAGGGAAGGGCGTAACAACCCTAGGTCTCTGAGCCTCTTGAACAGGGTTTATGAGGTTATAGATGAAAAACAAGATGACGAAGAACGCGAACAAGCTAAGTCCAAGTATGAGTTTGTGATCAACGTTGAAAATTTTAACTGAACTCTGATTTCTACCTCCATCTCTACGCGACCTCAAATTAGGCTTGGTTTGACGGAGAGAAACGGCATCGCCGTCGCCGTGGTCGTCGTCGTCGTCGTCGTCACCGTTGACATCTCTGGAGGATTTGGCTCTGCTTCGAGTACTTGTTCTGCCAGCTCCAGATATTTTATACTTCACTCTGTTTGCTACACTGAGATTGTAATATGACTGATTCTATATTTTCTGAAACCAACTTAGACAAGACGATGGAATTGAATTGAATGCCTGAATGGAATGGAGGAGTGCAAAGGAGCTTGACTTTTGACTTTTGAGTGTGTCTGTTACTTAATAAACAATTCCCTCCAATTTCTTTGTACCCGCCAATATTGGCCACCTGTCCTGTTCTATAACTTTCCATGAGTTTTCGACTGAAATAAAAACATCCCCAATCTATGCTTAACTACTCAAAATCAACATACCAAGGATTTTTATCCTTAAGGACAAAAAAAAAAAAGGCAACACTGCACTGCAATAACATTTTTTTGGCTATTTTTACATTGCAGTTAATAGTTATACAGTTATACTCATATATTCTTTACAAACACTCAAAATTCTATATCTTATCTTATAAATTTCCTAAAACATACTGAATTATACCTCAGTACACTCAAAACAACAAAAAATAATAATAATCGCAAACAAGGAGAAAGTAGGGGAGCATTGTAATAGCCAAGCTCTTGGTGCTCCAGCCGATCGCTTGGCACTGGTATGATAAAAATGTGAATATGTGTCCCGTCAAAGTGCCTTTTTCCTTGCGAGTTAAACAAAACACTCATTTTTAAGTCTTTCTAATAATATTTAGAGGTTTTTCAGTAATTTATTTTAATTTGTCCTTACCGTTATTTCTTCCTTGTAAAGTTGTCTCTGCATACGTCATATCATGTTAAAGATGCTCGTTATACAAATTTCGATGTCTCTTCTCAGTCATTGGGATAATATGTCTTGTCTCTCTATCAATTGGGATAGTAACTGGTATGTCTGTACTACTATATGCTTAATGGCCCATGTTTGCTTTTGTCGTTCTGGTAATTGTCAGATGTGCCTCCCTTTTATAATCATATGAAGGATAGAATGTTAGTCCATATTAAGTTCCATTGGTGATTGATGAAAGTTAAAGACGTACAAATTATCATGCTGAAATTATGGTGCAAGAACTTTATGAATCTTTGGCTCCATGCAAACCCAACCCTCAAAATATTGGTTTTGGATTTGGGGTGCTTTTCTTTATATGAGTCCAAAACTGAGAGCTTCATATACCAAAAGTGAACTCCATCAGAAGCAATGGGAGTACGTGCACACGAATACACGATCAACTTGGCTTGTCAAATATTTAATCTTGTTTCTGCAGTACAAGAATTTTGGCAGATTTTCTTCTCATCAAATACCATTACCAATCACACATACACAAAAAATTCTACCATACATATGGAACACGAACACACTTTTAATCATTGGCTTTTTAACCCTTGAATTTTAGCAAGTTCATTTTCCACTAGTAGAGAATAGATCTTTCAACTATTAGATCTGTTTGTATGCCATATGATATCCTAACTATAGACGAACTCCACATAAACACCTATAGATTGTTCCTGACTTGCAATTTTGCCAACAAGAGGAAAAGTAACTAGGCAATGAAAAATTGAAATTCTAGTTTCTTTGTCCCTTCTGCTTACTTGGAAGTAGAATTCCTTGTTATTGGTAGAATAATTGACTGCCTTGCCTTCCAAGGTCTAGGCAGAACTCATTGTCTCTTCCTCTCACTAAAGCTCAGGCTCCGCACCAACTTTGGCAGGCAGCATTGTGCAGACTCTGTAGCCTTTCTTGTTCTGGGGTTGGAGTTTGTGTTCGACATTGTCTCACCACTGAACACTACATTTGCTACAGAGTCGTATGGGCTTACATTCGCTGAACTTTGCAGTAGGTCAAAAGTGGAAGATTCAGCTTCTGACCCATGATGTAAATTTTGATTGCCAGCTTGGGGGTCACCGGACTCACCACTTAAGCTTTCATGAAACAACTCAATCAGTTGCTTTTTCACATCAGTTTCAGGTGGTTCAAGCATGGAGTTGAGTGTACTATCCATATAATCAAGTTTAGGGGTTTCAAATAGGCTGCCTTGTTGGATTGGAGTATTGCTGCTAGGTGGAGTGAGATCTGCATGAAATGAAAATCCAAAGTTCCAGCATCATGTTTGTAGAGGACATTAAAAATATTGATGTGACAAAATTATGTTAATCGTACCACCATTGACACTGAAGAAATCTTCACAGTCAGATCCTAACCAGGGGTCAGAATGAAAATGTAAATCATCGCTGCTACCTACACAGTAGCACAAGCATGCTCAAAACGAAATGCTACACCGATTGCTTATGAACTTCAAAAAAGAACCAAGAAATTAGTAAGCCAAGTTAGAATCATACTTGATCCTTGAAAACTGGTCACACAGGGCACCGGGGTACCTTCTGCATTTTCTTGAACAGGCTTTTCAATCTGGATGCATTCTGTCCTTGTATAGCTCGAGCATCGAAATTTTGAGGCTGAGTTTTGAGCCTTATGATGAACCGGAACACAGTTTCCCATCACTTCAAAAAGAACAACACACACCCTTATTTTTCACACAACTCCATCTGCTGTTTTGTGCATTGCAAAAAGAGAGAGATGTGAAGGACGAGTTGGTTAGCTTTGTTCTTTAAGGAAGTAGAGGTTTTCGCTCAACTAGAATCTGGTGAAGGAGTTGATTGGTCTTGAAAGCGAAGCATTAGTTTTTGCAGTGATAGGTCCCACTGTATAATCGTTAGGGGATTTTTGTTAGGGTTTGAGCAACCGTCGCTTTCATTCAATAAAGCCTTATTTACTAATAGGCCATGAACTGTGATAAGTAGGTAGTGGTTTGCTCATCACAGTAATCACTTACGCTATGAGACAATGACGTAGATCTGAAATCTATTGCATATGCCCATGGATAGTATTTCCTTGTCTTTTTGTTTTTGTTTTGGCTGATAATTTAATCGTATAATCATAATATGGAGGTTATTGCAATTAATTCAATAAAAAGGATCACAAACTAAAAGTCAATACACCTGAAAATCTCCTCTCTATCAACAATACTTGAACAATAGTTTTTTCAGTTACAACAAGCCACTTGCAAAAATCAAAATCATATTTCTGCGGCTGCAAATTTCTTCCGTATGAAATAAGCATGAAAAAAAGATTATTGGCACAACCATCGTGAAGCATTTCACGGCCACCCAGGGCTTAAGCGCTCGATCACCTTTTCCGGCGATCACAGAAGGGTCAGCTTTTCAGCTGTTAATGAAAACTAGCACAGGCAGTGAGAAAGTCCCTGGAAAACATATTTTATCATCAGTAAACAAAGTATTCTATCATTAGCAGAAGGGCATAGCTTCCATAGTAGTAGAAGGGTTCAAATAGGGTAAGCAGAATGCTCTAAAGCTCAATCTTAGTTCATTAAACCATGTTTGATTTTACTCAAGTCATTTACAAACCAAAACTAAGTACATTTATGAACACCTCCCCCCGCACCCAAAATATATAAAAGCATGCATAAATACATTTGTATTAATGAACTATAAGAACCAGACCCCCACCACCCCAGAAGAAAAGAAAAAGATATTATTAGATGACTGCATTAATCTGAGGTAGGTAGGCCAGTAGTACAAGCATTTTGAATATAGTAGGTAATGAAATTTGTCCTACCTATTCTGGCTGCTTTCCAAAAGAAACCATAAAACCTGCCAGCCATGCAACCCAATCCGAAGCAAATAAGCGTGAAAGCTATTTACCCTTCATCCACCACAATAAGACACCAGGAAGAAAGTAAACAGAAATAACATACCCAGTTCTGTGTTCAAGGATAGCTAGAAATGCATTTTCACAGAAGTGCAGGTGCAAATTCCCAACAACACAACTGTTAGAAAAGACACCCTAGCCCATTTATTGCTCTACCTCGGGCCATTAACATCATACGCTCTACTGAAATAGATTTTGAGGAACTGAAAAAAACAACATTACCTTACCTATGTCAAAAAGTAATACTACTCATAAAGTCTATGAGGTTTTTTCATAATACAAGCCTCAAGGTTTACCATGTCTGAATTCTACTTAAATTAGTCACTTTGTTACTTCTTTGGGTTCCTTCAAATCTACAACCAAAAATAACTTGATCAAATAAAACATTTGATTCATATGCATATACAAAAACACACATTTGATCTGAATTGAGAAGCATGTAATTACATCTATATGAATGCCATACTAAGTTTGGTAATCCAATTTAATTTGAAGTCCACTGTAAATTTAAACAATAGTCAATATTAGAAACCCCTCTACTCCAGCACAAACATCTCCACCTACTCACTTCCCGCAAAAGATATGGTGTGATTTTATAACAAACCTCCAACCCAATTCAAAAAAAACTTTTAAGTGAAAAACAAGAAACATCGCAATTAGTCTATCTGATCTGACCTATAAGTGCTTTTTAGCTCCAATATGCTGGAAAGAGTTGCAAATTTCGCATTGCGAATGCCACAAGTTTTTTTGCTCTTTTTGTTCGTGAATCCCTCAACTCTATAACAGAGGCTTCAACTGCATATGTTAGTAAATCACCTTACTTCTCAAAACTCACACTACCAAATGCAGTGATAAGCCTAATAAATAACTTACTATCAACAGAAATACGCTACAGAAGCCCGTTAAAAAAAGAAACAGTTTTTTTTTTTTGGCCTCTGAAACAAAAAAAAAAAAACTGTTGAATTAGAAGAAAACACCAGAACAGATCTTAAAAGAACGTTAACAGAACTACTGAATCCCGCGTCTTCATGGATGATGCAAAAATGAGGAGAATGGCACTTCATGGTTTTACTTTCAGAGGCAGAGAAAAAGATAGAGAGAACAAGAGGAAGAGAAATTTACTTTCCCTTAAGATTTATCTGTACTGCGATTGAGAGAGAAAGGGAAGCAGAGCAGCTGAGCACAAAGCACGTAAAAAAACCGAAGGAGTAAAACTAGGGCTGGTGAAAGTGTGGTACTTCTAAGTTCTACTAAAAGAAAGTTAAGAAATAATCCAACATTCTAAGGGTTAATAAGTAAACTGCTACAAAACCCACACATAAAAAACACTGTTCCTTTCTCCACGTCAAACTGATAAAATAAAATATAAAAAATGTTCCTTTGTCCATGTAAAAATGGTTCTTTTCTCCACGGTAAAATTGTTCCCATATAAAAATCGTACAAATGAGAATATGCTCCTTTTCTTTTTCTTCGTTAAAAACACTGCTTTGTCCAGAAAACTAGGACTGAATCATATGTACAATAGAATTTACATTTACAAGCCAAGTTTCTTTGGCCTCAAATATGTAGAAGAGCCCTGGTGCAAACCCGGCATTGAGACCTGCTGCTGCTGCTTGGATCTCTTTTCCCTCTCCTTCTTCTTGCTCTCTTTCTCTGCTTCTGCTTGAGCCTTTCTCAGATTCTCCATTTCCTCCTCCATCGCTGTTTTCTCTTCCTTCTGTTTCTTCTTATGTTCCAACATTGACGTATCCGAATCCTTTACAGAAAAGAACATGGGTCCCAACTCAGCCAACCATTGTGGCTCCACTGCTGTGGCACACTGCATGTACTCCTTTGATGTCAAAATCAATTCATGATAAACAACATACTCCGGAGTGCAGCCCATACCATACAGAGCACTGCTTGGATGTAAATGGCATGGCATCCCAGTCCGGCAATTCACATACTCCCCCACACCCTTCAATTTTGCAGAATTGTGGAAGTACGCAGAGCAAATAGCCTTTCTGACAACATCAGTATCAGGCCAACAGGATGTCAACGGGATTTTCAGTGTCTTCAGGATCTCTAGCAGCTGGGACCTCACCTCTCTAGCCTTTCGTAACCCTTTAACATGCAAATAATGGTCACCACACCAGTCCCCCCGATACTGATGTTGTTTCCACTGCTGGTAAACATTATACAGTGTCAAGTGGTCAGATTCTGCAATGGAGAATTTCTCCCGCGCAGCATCGCTCTCCTCTGCTCTATCTTTTGGCCTAAAAAATACTGATGGCACGGAAAGCATGGACACAATTGTCAAAACCTCATCTAAGCATCCTAGCTCTTCACCCATCAATAGCATCTTAGCAAGTGGAGGGTCCAACGGAAACTCCACCATTTTCCATCCCAGGTCAGTTAAGCCCCCCACATTGTTAAGAGCACCCAAGACCCACAACTGGTACATAGAATTGAGAATATTGTCCTGGGGAGGTGGGTCCATGAAATCAAAGTCAAGTAAGTTCTCCACTTTCAGCGATTTCAGCAACAAAACCACATTCCCAAGATTGGTCCTTTGGATCTCTGGCACAGGACTGGGCAGCATTTCGTTTAGGTATGCATTTTCTGTGTACAGCCGATAACACGTTCCAGGCCCAGTCCTACCAGCACGTCCAGCACGCTGGTCAGCAGCAGCACGGCTAACAGGAAATACTTGAAGAGCATCCATACCCATTCGTGGGTTGTATACCTTCATTTTTCCATAACCTGTGTCAATGACGTAATAGATTCCATCTACGGTTAAAGATGTCTCAGCAATGTTAGTTGCTACAATACATTTACGAGCCCCATCCTCAGCTTTCTGGAATATCTTTGCTTGCAAATCAGCAGGCAGCTGTGAATATATAGGAAGTATCAAGAGTTTCGACACTGCTTTCTTCGAGGAGGAGATGAGTTGTTCCATCCGGTCTGCAAGGGCATAACAAGCCGCCTCAATCTCATCTTGGCCAGTCATGAAGATGAGGATGTCACCTGGAGGACTGGTGATGTGAATAGTCATGGCCTGCTTCACTGCACCTTCAACGTAATCTTCACATGGGGTTTTACTGTACAAGATATTTACAGGAAATGTTCTCCCAGGAATGGGAAAAATCGGAACACTGCACCCAAAAAAAACACATGAGCAAGCAGATTCAGAATATAATGACATAAGAGCAAGAGAATTAAAAATTACCTTCCAAAGAAATTTGAAAATTTCTGAGCATTTAGAGTTGCAGATGTCACAATGAGCTTAAAATCACGACGCTGGGCAACCACTTTTTTCAAAATCCCAAACAGCACATCCGTGTTCAGTGACCTTTCATGGGCCTCGTCCATAACAACTACGCTGCAAAAGTAACAACCTCAATGGTAAATGATTTTGTTTTAAATGTAATTTACCAGTGCAGAAATAAACAGCTTTCCAAACTTTACAATCTCATACCGATACTTTTCTAGATCAGAATCTCTGAGTGTTTCTCGCAAAAGTACTCCATCAGTCATGTACTGCAAAATTGGAGCACAAAGAATTAGCATATAACAGTATAATCGTGAAGACCAAATGGAATGAAAAAAAATTCTCTACACAATCTGTGCCTCCAGGAAAAAGAAACTAAAAAATGGAGATCAAGATCGGGAGCCAAGTGAGGCAAAAATATCAAAGAAATAATAAATGCCCACAGGACTTCAACCAGTATGTTTTAAGAAGCAAACAGAATTGTTCACCTTTATTACTGTATTTGGCCCAGTCACATCCTCAAAACGAATAGCATAGCCAACTTTGTCACCAAGCTCGGTCTCCATCTCTTCACTAACTCTTTTCGCAACACTCATGGCTGCCACACGCCTCGGTTGGGTGCAACCCACTATGCCATTTACAGTATATCCATCCTCATGCAGGTACTGTCAACAAAATTCACAGAATGGACGCTAGATAATGAGGTACATATACATAACCATTATGAATCTTAAAAGTTAAATCAATGGGACAAAATATTCGGTGATAAGATATGAAGAAAAGCAAAATTACCTGTGTCAGTTGAGTTGTCTTTCCAGAACCAGTTTCTCCAACAACAATAATAACCTGATTTTCTCTAACCACCTATCCAATGAAAATTAAATAAGGGTTAGAATAGTACAACAATTCCATATTCAAATGGGCACAGCCAAGTGGAAACAATTAAAACTAAGTCCATCTCTAAAAAGCATTTTAAGCAAAGGTGGGACCCCAGTACAAAGGAAAAAGGCACTGATTCCTTTTTTCTTCTTTTTGGTCCATTATGATATAATTTGAAAAATTGCTACCAAACAGCTCCCAAAACCTATAACAAGAAAATAAAGTTGGACAATGAAAACCCTTCCGTCAATATTCTGTGACCACTCATCAAGTTGTGACCATTTAAACATCAGCATCACACTGTCACTAAATAAAATGACCATTATATTCTTAAATTTTAAAGGGCGTGGTTCTGAGAAGGCCAGAAAGGACTGATATACTAGATACTACTGCTTACAATAACAAATCATTACACATAAAAGGAGCCACATCTACCTGCAATAACTCATCCCGAACAGAATATATGGGCAAATACTGTCGTTGCTGTGAGATGGTTTTTGACATCGCAAAGTCACTCACAGCCTCCGCCCCATTCTTCATATGCTGTCCAAACTTCGCATCTTCTCTGAAATCAATTTCACCGTCTTCGCCTACTGCAGCGGTATCTGCATCAATCTAAAATCAAAAGTAAAAGGGTTGGTTCCAAATTTGTGAAGTGTACAGAAAAAATCAGAAGTTCCTCTCTTAAGTCCCATACCTGCTCAGCCGTTTTCTCAACACCAAGGATATCACCAAGTTTGGAACCTGCAAGCTCCCAAAAACGTTGGCGTGATTTGTTCATACTTTGCTTCTCATGGATTTCCCTCACCAGAGTAGACCCTTTGCGGGAAATTATGGCCATGTCAGATGTTGGATCCTTTATTGGCATTATTGGCTCCGCTTGCTTGGTAAAAACAACCCTGCCGTCCAGGAAAGGAGGTTTTGTATCTGTGATAATAGAAATAGTCAAGATTTTAGCAAAATGAGATGCCAATCTTCTATGCACGAACAGCAAATCATATATTTCATCAATTAATTGATATAGCTAGTTATAAAATTTCCTTACCATGTACAAGAAGAATAACTTTGCGTTCTTCTTCATCATCAAACTCAGTCTGCACCTCAGTACCTCTAACAGCACCAGATCTCAAAAGCTGACGATCCTCCCACTGAGCATTATCAGCAGTGAGCTGAGACAACTTTTTGGTCTGAGCAAGGGACATCTTGGTTCCATCTCTTCGAACCTGTACAGGAGATCAAAAAATTTATTGAAGTTGACAGAAATATGAGCATAGCCAGTATATTTATTATTTAGACTAATAAAAAGTATGCATTACTACCACATTCAATAAACACATTTGGCACTAAACAAAATCACCCGAAATCACACAGATGACAGCCAATGAGATGCATGAAAACATATTTAAGTACACTGCATGTGCTTTTATGAATCATATCTAGAATGTTACCAAATAAAGGTTGGCATGTCAATGATTTCTTTTTGTCTATAAGAAGTTTAAATTCTCAATCAACATGAAAATCACTTACTAGCCAGCCATCACAATTAGAAGAATAAAGAAGAAACCTCCAGTATTTTGGTCAACGTAATACTTATTCATCAACCAATATATAGTTCCGACATATTCTTGTAAATAAAAGAAACAATGGACATACCAGTCTTTTGGCTAATTCTGCTTCCTTCTTTTGAAAAGAAGCATCATCTCCATAAAACAAAGAGGAGCTATCTGTTGAATCAAACATTGTGTTTCCTTCTTCTCTATCGTACCTATAATAACAAGATTACATGGGTCAAATAAAGTTCACAACCAAAATGCACTACTAAATCATAAACTGAAGTTCAAAAGGGAAAGTCACACGGGAATTTAGCTCATTGAGCGGTGAATAATGATCTCCTTAGGGTAGCTACTTAATGATGACGTCAGATAGTAGGGGTTAGCTCCAGATTTCCAGTTTGAATAAAAAAAATCTTATGACGTTTTAGTGCTTAACAAGGGAGTCCTGAAAAATTGTACGAATTATGTGCAAACTTTAGCACAATCATGCCAACCCGGTTGCTGTTCTTTTTTTCCCAAAGAAACAACCGATTTATTTGGTCATCCTCTAGACTCATTATTTAGGAAACATAATGACTCATTATTTAGGTAGCATAATTTGAAGCTCATTGACAAGAACAACGTATCTATATATTTAATTACCATGCACGGTCAGAATTGTATTCCATCTCAAGACGCATACTTTCACTAATCTCATATTTGTCTTCTTCAGCCAAATCAGTCTTATCTGCTTCTCCATCCTGCAGACAAAACTATCAATCATCATTGACGCAGACAATATAGGAAAAAGACCTTATTTCCATGATCTCCAAAAATTAAAAACAAAACATATATATCTAAATAAATTAAATATATACCTTGAATGATTGTGAATTTTCTGAAGAAAAGGTAAGGTGATGAGACCTCGCACCATGTTTCAAACTTGAAGATTTGACTGAGTATCCAGAAGCACGTATTGGAACTGGAGAGGGAGAGATGTGATCCCAGGGAGAAGCAGCAGAACCTGTTGAAATTCCAAATGAGTTATATCTAATAATCAACATAAAATGGAATCATAGCCAGCTTCATCATCGAAAACATCTAAATTTGACTTTCACCTAAAGCTCCGCATAAATAACATACCGGAAGAACGAGGTGTATGGCCACCCAACCATGGGGAAACCAGTCGTGCATCGGGTGAGGCCCCAAGTAGCATAGGGGATGGTGATGGTTGATGGCGCCTACTGGTATTAGAGTAACTATCCCGTCTTGGTGATTCTTCCCATTCCCATCTCCCATCATCCCAGTCAGATCTGCCTGCAACATTTGCAAAATATGGCATTAGAGACAGTAATATGTTGTTTTTTAACCTAAATTTAGCTATAGCTAATAAAAGCTTATTCACCATGTATCAATTATGAAAAAATAATTAGATAATATATGCATATGAGAACTTGTTATGTACATTTCCAATAACAAGTTTCTGGACCCCGTTTCATGCTCAAAACGCTGGTTCCTTGAAAAGGGAAACTCACATAACAGTTTTCAGAACAGAACCGAGAGATGCACAATATCCATTTCTTTGATGAAAGAAATAGGAATAAATTTTAAACAAAAAATCAACAAAAGGAAAGAAAAAAAGTACTACATACCAGGTGTCCTCTTTGGACCTTCATATCTATTCCGCTTTGTTCCATATTCTCCATGTTCTTGTTCATATCGGTCTTCCCTTCGATTATTATAATCCCTACCATTACTACTATATCTTTGTCTCACCCTCCTACTATCATCTTGGTAATCTCTTCTCTCACTACCACGGTCTTCCCTGTCATACCTACCCTTGTAATCTCTTCTCTCACTACCACGATCATCCCTGTCATACTTAGGACTCCGAGACCTAACACTGTGTGAACTTCCACTAGGTGTGTCCAAAACCTTCAATTCAAAGGCATGGTAAGGAGCACGCCAGAATTTATTTAAACAAAACATAAGCAACAAATGAAAAATGATTTACACAACCAAGTGTCTAACATGAACATAAAATCCAATCAAACAGCATAGTGAAGCAGAAATTAGATAAAGTATCAGAATATAATCAGATGGACCAATCAAACGTTTTAAGTCTCATTCATAAATCCATGACTTTTCCCACTATATAAATCTAATAAAATAATGTGACTAAATTGAGCACATAGAACTAATGAGCCCTTTAGACATAGGTACATGTTGATAATGTTGGAAATTATTCCATGAAAACCCCGCCCCCCAAAAAACAAAAAATTTCAACTATGTAGTTCAAAGTCCAAGAAAAAAAAGAAGAACAAATCATCATAGGGCTATTGGCATGGCACCAAAAGACGAGTTAGATGTTACATGCATCACTAAAGGTCTTCACCCTAAGGTGAAAAAAAGTAATAATTGGACTATACTATTCAACAGAAATTGCCTCTATCATAGAATTAACCTTGCTAGATACTACATACTCTGAAGGCCATCTCCAACCTTGCCTGAATACATATTTCTCCTTCACAACACAAGGCAAAAGACTCATTTCAAATAATTTTTTTAAAGGTTACTTTCCGGAGATTATTAGTCTTCCTAACTCTAGCACTAGAGTGCTAATACTAACCATGTAATCATGGTCCTTACCATATAGAGCATGACTAGTTTGCTTTTAAGTCATTCAGCATACAACTCAATAATGTTTGAAGACCCTAAGACCGAAGTTCCAAAAGAGCAATAACTTTAATAAATATACAATGCAACTACTTGTGCACTATTTCCCTATCTGAATAAAAATTAAAACACAATAAATAAACAATATACTTACATCTGTACGCAAATGTTCGCGAGAATAGCGAGTGTTGTACATATCATCAACTTGTCCTTCTGTTATAGTGCTTTCTGCAACACAAGGATTATACAGTGTCTTTTAAGTAAAAAAAACATTTACTTATAGAAAAGCAGATGGGTCAATACGATTAGTTGACAACATGTTAAACCATTTCTTTAAGACACTATAAGAAAATTTGAAAAACAATAGTAATATGGATCAAGAAGATAACCTGACAGCATGTTAAACCCATTTCTAACAGTCAGATACAGTTTGCATAATAAGCCTTTGATAATATTGTGTGATAAACATAAGAATTTGCATAATTTTATATATAGTCAGATTAATTAAAAAAAATGTGGGCATCGTGCTACCAAGTCTATGACAATACTGCAAATCCACAGTTCAAATTCCACAAATACTTGGGATCAATTTACATGTAAAAAATGGTTGATATAGTTATCAAATTAGAGTCATAAGATGGAATCAATCATTAAAACAACATAAACCAAAGCATACCTGTACGCGGTGTCTCACTTGCAGATATTTCACGATATCGCCTGCTCGAGTGACTGCGTATGCCAGTGGATGCATTACTCCCTTCTTCATCTATTACATCAGACTCAGATTTTTCCTCTTCCTCTATAGATGTGACAGCAGTAGCACCTCTTTCTCTTGGGGTCTTGAATCCACCATCAATCTTAGACTCCCGTTTTGCATTAGCAAGGACATCTAACCCTGTCACATCATAAATCAAAGTTAGAAGTGAGGAATACTACCACTTGCATTAGAGGGAGGCAGGGCACTGATACCAAAAATAGAACCAAGAATTGTTAATAAAATCTTACCTAATAGAGATTTTCTCTCTGGAGGTCGAAAAACAACTCTATCCTTCCCAGGAACATATAATCCCGCACCACTGCTATTCTCAGGTTCCAATGTTACCATTGTCTGGTCCAGGTCAATAGGTTCGGGGTTTCCTTGCGTCTATACATAACAAAGCAATAAAATCAACAAATTTAAGAAACCCCATCAGATAAAGATAATGCCAGTAATTGAAAACAAGCACTGGCAATAAAATGATGCTACATTATAGCTAACTCCCGTGAACCAAATCAGATACTAACCTCCATACTAAGTAGTGGAATAACCTCTAACAGCTGAAAGGCCTAACAATGAGGACACCTGCGGATAGTGTGAAAATGAAATCAGGAACAATTTTCAAAAGCACCTGAAAATTATTGCAAACCCACCATGAACATGACAACGAATCGAACTTGGATGAAGGGTAAGCGGCTGAGAAGAATAAGAGGGGTTGAAATGTCGGGTATTGTCGAATCCCCTATCTAAGTAGTTATTTGAAATCCTGAGATTTCAGTCTCCGAAAGTCTAAAGATTCAGGATGAATTTGGGGCAAATCAAAATCTAGATTAGGTGAAATCAACCCGTTTTCTGGTTCGAATTTGGGCGCCTAAATAAATCGAATAGTCTCTCGATTAAAGATGTTGAGGAAAGAGGAGAGGGACGTACCTGAATATGTGACAGAAGTCAGTGGCCTTTGGTCAGAGGTTTAAGTTTAAATCAGAAAAGGCGGCGATGACTTGTTTTGGTGCTAAAAGGCGGTTACTAAACCGACTTCCGATCAGGTTCCAGTCTTCCAGTTCCAGACCTCCAATGGTTGAAATGGCAAAGAAAAGAAAACAACGGCCGTCTATTTTTTTCTTTTGGTTTCGCGGTTGAAGACCCAAACTACTGTTAGCCTCCACCGAATGGGCTTTCGCACTCTCAGCCCAAAGTTTATAGATTTGGGCCATATGGTCTTTTGAATATAAATAAAGTTATTTTTTCTACCACTTACTTTTAGTGGTATTTTCCCACACTTCATTAAAATATATTTTAAATTCAAATTCCCATTTTCCATAATACATATGAAAAATTCATATTATTATTTATATTTGTCAAAATTGAAGTAATTCAGCACAGTAAGGCCTCCAGTCTACCAAAAGATAATGAATTGAAGTATTTTAACTCTTTTTTTATTAATTACTAGAGTTCATGAGATTTGAACAGTTATTCCAATAAAGAGAGACTGATGTCATCTTAGACCAAATGGTCATTGACTTAAAGTAAGAGTGCTTTTATTTCCACCTCCATGTCTTATTTTCTCACCCACCTTATTTTTATACTCCTATTAAAAATATAAAAACTCTCTTCCAACCTACCGTTATTCCTACTATACCCTTTGATATACTAACTCAAACACCCACCCACTAAACACTTTTGTTACCCACTCATCTTTTTGATAATTTCTTTCTTTTATAAACCTTAGTTCTTCACCAAAACTCAAAATCAATTATACTATTTGGTCGATGCCTATACATTTATGAAAACATTGAAAATATATAATTATTCTATAACCTACTTTTTAAATTATTTTTTTTCATAGTTTTAAATCAAGAATTCATTATCTTTTAATGTTTATTTTGACTTAGAAATTGAGTGTTGATTTTAGGGATTTAATTGGAAGTGTAGTGATGAATTATAAAATGAATATAATATAAGTTTATTTTTCTACAATTGTCAAAGTGATCAAAACCATTATTCAACGATGCCCAAGCTTTCATTGTAGGAGTCGAATCACTTGCCGAGCATGAGTACAACATCTTCCCCTTATGTTTATAAGGAGAATATCGACTACGGGGATGTAAAAGTCCGTTTGTCTGCCTTGAGCATTTTCATATATAATTTTGATTTGACTTCTTTATGCCAATATATAGGACATACCTATAAATTTGGTTTAATTGTTTGCAGGTTTCAGACTTTACTTATCTTAAAATTGTTTTTGTTAGTTTGTATGGTTATTTATATGTTAGGTAA
>QANT01009332.1:0-19743 GCA_003254885.1 Purshia tridentata | reverse complement strand
CAGCCGCTTTCATAGGTCTATATTTAAAAGAGTAAGTGCTTCTAGGATTTCAGATTTTGTATTTGTGCCTGGCGCTTTGAGCATGTTCATTTTTTATGNGGTTATCTTTTCCAATGGGCTATAAATATGTACCATTTTGAATTCTTTTACCCAATTCAGTTTGGTCCTCAGAGTAATGCACAAGAAAGTTATGAGCTGATCCAGTGTAGCCAAAGCCAGACTGCAGGTGTCATGCAATTGCACAAGAAAGTTATGAGCTGATCCAGTGTAGCCGAGGCCAGACTGCAGGTGTCATGCAAACATGAATCTGTTACAAGTTCAAATCTTATTTTACCTTTTAGTGATGTTGTTTTCATGTGCCTACACTAAAACTCAGTACTTATACTCATTTTGTTATCTATACTTTTCACCATGGAGGGCTCTTGCATACGATTTACGCGCAATATATCGTTTATATGAGAATCTCCTTATTGAACAATATGCAGAATCTCTTTTCGAAACGAAATGCCGAAACTCTAGCGTGATCTTGTATGTAAGAATTTCTCATGAGAAATTGAGAATGATATGGCTAACTTGCATAGTGTTCTACGATAAAATGAACTTGGAGCTCTTTGAGAAAGTTGTGAGCTTTACCGTAGTGAAACATGCAAAATTCAATACCAGTACAAAAGTTGAAACAATTCACTCAAATTGATATAATGGGTGATGGAATAAATAGTTTGCCTTGTGACTCAACGTGCGTGCTTGCCTAGAAGATTTCAACGCCGACACGGTTTGCAACACGCTTCAACCCTGGACTTCTGGCGGTGGCAAACTAAATTTGCGCGCTGCATTGCCATTTGTCAGTTCTAGGATATCTTTACTATTATAATGCTAAGTAAGGAGTTTTGTGTTATATGTTCCACAAAAAATAGTATTGTTTAAAACACTCTTTATTCAACAAAACAATCATTTTAAAAATAACTTAATAAATGAGAGTATAGTTATAAAACACAATAATTAAAATAAAATTTAAAAAATAAAGTATACCCATTACCTTAAAAAGTAGAGGGAGTGATGAAAATAACAATAAGAACAATAAAAAACAAAATACAAATTGGCATTTGTAGAGTGAGTGCCAAGAGATTAATATATATAAACCACACCTATTGAATTTCGGAGCTACTTTTAATAAGGGAAGTAACGTGTTTGAGTAAAAAATTTAGGCCAAATGACACTTTTCGTCACTGTACTTTCATGAAATTTCTACTTTGGTCATGTAACTTTTGGCAATTTTGGTCTTGTATTTTCTATATGATAGCAATTAAGTCCAAATTATTAATATTATTGAAATTATTAATAGAAATCTGACATGGAAGCAGGTCGTTAGTATATGAGTGATATTTCGAACACTTTAGACCACCTAGATGCTTATTAAACTCCTATTGCCATTTAACATATTCAATTTAACGTTGAAACTTCTCATTTTTCAAACTTAATAGCATTCAATGACAGGTATGGGATTACATAGGCATCCAGGTGGGTAAGATGTTCGAAATACCATTCACATGCAAAACACGTAAGATTTTTCATCATCACTTTAAACAAAGTAAGCAAATTGGACTTAATTATTGGAAGTACAAGATTTAAATTGCTGAAATTAAAAAAACATGACTGAAGTGGAAATTATATGAAAGTACATGAACCAAAAGTATCATTTGGCAAAAAATTAAAGCATTTTATTATTTGTTTGATTTTATATTAAACAATACTAGAACCTTTGTTTTTTTGTTTTTTGTTTTTTTCCAAACGTACGTCTTGTTCTCTTTCAGTATCTTAAAATCAAGTCTTTTTGTAACTCTATTTGGTTATATAATTTCTGACTATCGAATTCTTCATTTATGTATGTTACTATTCCTTTGGTGTTATATTTGTTCTTGGTTTTTTATTTTGTACTATTTAAATATAGAGAAGAAAAATAAAAGAATAGTGAGAAAATAAATGATAGATATCTACTGAGGCTGGCAGAAGATAGTGTGAGAATGTGAAATATTCTCCTACATTAGGAATTTATAAATTTGGATAATGACTTATAAGGATTTTGGATTATTCCTTTTATGGCCAATTGATTTTTGGATGGATGCTTAAATTTCTTCATGATATCAGAACTAAGAATGACAACGGGGGTTGGTTTGGGACGGGTTTGGCAATACCATACTCGCCCCGGGTAATCGGGGTCTCCATCAGACATTCGGGGACTATTATTATTAAAAAATTAATTTTTTTATTAATAACATACCAACTCAACATAAATACATAATATAGCATAGATAAAATACGTTAAAATTCATCATATTACATTATATCAATATTAAATCATAAAATTGACACCATTAAATTTTAATGATAGCAAAAATTAAGATAAAAAGTTATAATATACTAGATAATATAATTTTTTTTTATTAAATGGGTATACCATGTGGGACGGGAACGAAAGTGATAATACCACTTTTTTAACTAAGAAACTTTAAAACAAAATTAACATAAATATAAGAAAACGAACCCTAAATTAAAACGTCCATCTTCAACTTTGGGATCCAAAAATTGCTTTAGTAATTGCTTACTGGGATCAGAAGCGATATATTACTTAATTTCTCATTGCCCAGTGCGCATGTTAATGTCTATTTCTTTTACTAAGGCTGCGTAGCCTGTGTTAATGTTTATTGGAATCCCCACAACCACAAAAGTTGTCATCTTAATTACTGCATATATGTTTGATTTGAATCCATATGATGAAGACCATAAATCAAATTTCCAAACCCAGCAACCAAAGAGTGAAAGAGTGAAATTATTACATATTTTCTATATATTAATGAAATTTCCAATAATCTCCATACATATATTTACGTAGCAGTAGTCCTAAAAAGTAACAACAACTTAACTAGCTAGCATGGAATTGTTTTATTTACAACAACAATATGACTGAGAGGCTTGGTCGCCTTGTACAGATCGTAGATTGAACGACATCGTTTCTTCTTTCCAATTCTTGGCCCGTAAGTACCAATTACTTCTTCTTCTTCCTCCTCCAGCACCTGAAGTTCTTGTCTACTTTTGCCGCTATTGCCATGGCTTTCTTCTTCGGTGCCGTTTTGATCACTGGAGTCTGATTCTGATTCTGATGGTCCGCTGAGTTGAATGAGTTGCTGGGCCGCGTCTATTTCTACCTCTGAGAAATCCTTGTAGTTCCGTTTTCTCTTCTTGCAACCTCGTCTTGTTGGTTTCGCCATTGATATTTTATGTTAGCTCTCAGTTTTGCGTCCTTATATACAACGCCCAAGTCGGTTCTCAACCTTGCCATATAATCAAGTTAAATATTAATTAATTAATATTTTTTATTACTTCTCCTGCACGCACAAGGAGAATGATGAAAAAATGGACCGGGCCAGTCTTCAAGGCTTAGGTTGACCCGAACCGTGTTTACGGATCAAACTATTCTGGGCTCACGTTGGGCCAAATTCAACATTTTTTTTTTCCTTCTTTTAGAGCTTTAGTAGCTGGTCCAGTTTATAAACACATTTTAGATTAGAGAGAATTATAGAAATAGTCATCAAACTTTATCTCAAATATCACTTTGGAATTTTTTATTTTAAATTTACCATTTTAGTATAAAAAACCACTTTTTTAACCTCTCCATCCCAATTTAAACTTTAGTAGCTTTTTAGACTAAAATCGACCAAACTACCCTCCCCTCCCTTCCTTCCTCACACGTTCACAACCCCCACCTCTCTCTTTTCTCTTCTCTCTCCTCTCTCACAAGTCACCTTCTCCCGCGATTTCGCTGTTATTCCGTGGCCAACAACGACGAGACCACTATCGGTCTATTTTCTTCTCTCTCCTCTCTCACAGGTCACCTTCTCCCGCGATTTCGCTGTTATTCAGTGGCCAACAACGACGAGACCACTATCGGTCTATTCCTCTCTCCTTCCTCTTCCTTCCCCAGCCCTTCAATCACCTTAGAAACTCACATGCAGAAACCCTATAAAACTCACAGCAACCCACTCCTCGCTGGCGATTTGGATTTTTGGCCAAAATCGAGGTCGGCGACCACCTGGGTTTTCTTCCCCAGGTTACGACGAGTCTAGCCATGTCATCTTTTTGGTCAACAAAGTGTTGACATAGTGTTGACAGAGTGTTGAGATATCGACCATGTGGCGATTACAAGAGTATTTTTGTCCGATTTTGGGCCAAAAAGTAAAAAAAAATTAGTTTTGGAGCTAAGGGTTAAAAAAGATTTTTAGGCATTAAAAGGGTATGTTGAATAGATTTTCCTATCGCTTTGGTCTGCCAACTTTTTTTTAAAATTATATAGTCCAAGAACTTTCACATGCGTATCACTTTAATCAATTTCATACATATTTTTTTTGTCAATTTTAGTCACATATATCACATTGGGGAAAAAAAAAGAGGGGATGAGTTACCATTTTTTACCTTACAAAATAGGTCACATGTTGAACACATGATTAAATTGACGAAAAAGGTGAATGGAATTGACAGAATGGACTTAAGTGATACACACGTAAAAGTTCGAAGACTATAGAATTCAAAACATAAGTTCATGAACCAAAGTCATACTACAGGTATAGTTTGATTACCATTGTTGTCATTTTCTCTTTCAATTAATACCATATTAGTTTATAATAATTTACTATGGTTCAAAAGCGTTATCATTTTCTATTATAAAATTGCCCTTAATATTATCCTTTAATTAAAAAAATTTAAATATCTCATATTAAGAGATTTAACGGATTTAAATCCGACAATGTTTGGGATTTAAATTTTAGAATTACACAAAGTATTCACCGATAAAATTAAACAAAAATACATCAATTTACAAAATGAGAAAAAAAACTAATCATAGACAAGGAAACAAAATATGGGTTGGTTTATTTCAAATATTGTATCAATACGTGGGATAATACATTTAAAATGTACATATACATCTAAATATGGGCCTAAACATACAACTTTGGGCTGATACATTTTTAATTGTTCCAGTGCATGAGTTTGGTATTTCAATTGTACATGTATGTGAGTTAGAATACTTTAAAGGGCTAATTACAAAGTTACCCTCCCAAGTTTAGTGTCATTTTTCAATATGATACATATAGTTTTCAATTTAAAGCAATATGCAAAATAAAAACATAAAAAATAATAGAAAAAATTAAATATGGGCCTAAACATACAACTTTGGGCTGATACATTTTTAATTGTTCCAGTGCATGAGTTTGGTATTTCAATTGTACATGTATGTGAGTTAGAATACTTTAAAGGGCTAATTATGACAGGACCACCCCAGAGTTTACCCTGAGACGACCCTGTTGGGAATGCCACATCTCATGACATGGGTCTCGATCCTACCGAAAGTTCGGCAACATCTCCTTTGTAAAAAGCCTTACCCAAAAATGAGATATGGCCTGTTAAAACTCAACAATAACCAGAGAATCTCAACAAATAATCTCTTAACAAAAATAATAGTCAAAACAACAACCCAACCCAAAATGGTCGCCTCAAAGTGATCTCAGAGCATATCTAAAGGAATTATATTATTCGAGAGAAATGAATAATTGAAATAAATATGTGAAACTATGCCTAAAGAAAATTTCGGGGACAATAATTTTTGCCATAATCAGCACAGGTTCACCAATTATACTGCAAAATGTCCCAAAATTTTTGAATCCCCGTAACGAAAAAAGCTTTCTACGTCTCTTATCTCTATCTCCTTCTCCCACACTCGTCTCTCCTTTTTCTTTTTTTAACTATGGCAGGCCTTCCTCTCTCCTTCTTCCCTCCTTCCACCCATTTCTTCTCTCTCTATTTTCTTAACTAAGAAACATTAAAACAAAAAACATAAATATAAGAAAACGAACCCTAAATTAAAACATCCATCTTCAACTTTGGGATCCAAAAATTGCTTTAGTAATTGCTTACTGGGATCAGAAGCTATATATTACTTAATTTCTCATTGCCCAGTGCGCATGTTAATGTCTATTTCTTTTACTAAGGCTGCGTAGCCTGTGTTAATGTTTATTGGAATCCCCACAACCACAAAAGTTGTCATCTTAATTACTGCATATATATTTGATTTGAATCCATATGAACAATATGAGAATCTCCTTATTGAACAATATGCAGAATCTCTTTTCGAAACGAAATGTCGAAACTCTAGCGTGATCTTGTATAAGAATTTCTCATGAGAAATTGAGAATCATATGGCTAACTTGCACAGTCTTCTACGATGAAATGAACTTGGAGCTCTCTGAGAAAGTTGTGAGCCTTACCGTAGTGAAACATGCAAAATTCAATACCAGTACAAAAGTTGAAACAATTCACTCAAATTGATATAATGCGTGATGGAATAAATAGTTTGCCTTGTGACTCAACGTGCGTGCTTGCCTACAAGATTTCAACGCCGACACGGTTTGCAACACGCTTCAACCCTGGACTTCTGGCGGTGGCAAACTAAATTTGCGCGCTGCATTGCCATTTGTGAGTTCTAGGATATCTTTACTATTATAATGCCAAGTAAAGAGTTTGGTGTTATATGTTCACAAAAAATAGTATTATTTAAAACACTCGTTATTCAACAAAACAATCATTTTAGAAATAACATAATAAATGAGGGTATAGTTATAAAACACAATGATTAAAATAAAATTTAAAAAATAAAATATAACCCACTACCTTAAAAAAGTAGAGAGAGTGATAAAAATAACAATAAGAACAATAAAAAACAAAATACAAATTGGCATTTGTAGAGTGTGTGCCAAGAGATTAATATATATAAACCACACCTATTGAATTTCGGAGCTACTTTTAATAAGGGAAGTAACGTGTTTGAGTAAAAAATTTAGGCCAAATGACACTTTTCGTTATTGTACTTTCATGAAATTTCTACTTTGGTCATGTAACTTTTGGCAATTTTGGTCTTGTATTTTCTATATGATAGCAATTAAGTCCAAATTATTAATATCATTGAAATTATTGATAGAAATCTAACATGGAAGCAGGTGGTTCGTATATGAGTGATATTTCGAACACTTTAGACCACCTAGATGCTTATTTAAACTCCTATTTCCATTTAACATATTCAATTTAACGTTGAAACTTCTCATTTTTCAAACTTATTAGCATTCAATGACAGGTATGGGATTACATAGGTATCCAGGTGGGTAAGATGTTCGAAATACCATTCACATGCAAAACACGTAAGATTTTCCATCATCACTTTAAACAAAGTAAGCAAATTGGAATTAAGTATTGGAAGTACAAGATTTAAATTGCCAAAATTAAAAAAACATGACTAAAGTGGAAATTATATGAAAGTACATGAACCAAAAGTATCATTTGGCACAAAATTAAAGCATTTTATTATTTGTTTGATTTTATATTAAACCGTACTAAAACAGTTTTTTTTTTGTTTTTTGTTTTTCCAAACGTACGTCTTGTACTCCTTCAGTATCTTAAAATCAAGTCTTTTTGTAACTCTATTTGGTTATATAATTTCTGACTATCGAATTCTTCATTTATGTATGTTACTATTCCTTTGGTGTTATATTTGTTCTTGGTTTTTTATTTTGTACTATTTAAATATAGAGAAGACAAATAAAAGAATAGTGAGAAAATAAATGATAGATATCTACTGAGGTTGGCAGAAGATAGTGTGAGAATGTAAAATATTCTCCTACATTAGAAATTTATAAATTTGCAAAGCGACTCATAAGGATTTTGGATTATTCCTTTTATGGCCAACTGATTTTTGGATAGATGCCTAAATTTCTTCATGATATCAGAATTAAGAATGACGACGGGGTTGGTTCGGGACAGGTTTGGCAATACCATACTCGCCCCGTCAGGTAATCGGGGTCTCCATCGGACATTTGGGGACTATTATTAAAAAATTAATTTTTTTATTAATAACATACGGACTCAACATAAATCCATAATATAGCATAGATAAAATACATTAAAATTCATCATATTACATTATATCAATATTAAATCATAAAATTGACACCATTAAATTTTAATGATAGCAAAAATTAAGATAAAAAGTTATAATATACTAGATAATATAATTTTTTTTTTATTAAATGGGTATACCGGCCAGGACGGGAACGAAAGTGATAATACCATACCGTTTAATCGGAGCAGATTCTCACAGAAAATTTCGGGGACGAGAATTTTTGCCATAATCGGCACAGGTTCACCAATTATACTGCAAAATGTCCCAAAATTTTTGAATCCCCGTAACGAAAAAAGCTTGATCCCTACGTCTCTTATCTCTATCTCCTCCTCCCACACTCGTCTCTCCTTTTTCTTTTTTTAACTATGGCAGGCCTTCCTCTCTCCTTCTTCCCTCCTTCGACCCATTTCTTCTCTCTCTATTTTCTTAACTAAGAAACATTAAAACAAAAAACATAAATATAAGAAAACGAACCCTATATTAAAACATCCATCTTCAACTTTGGGATCCAAAAATTGCTTTAGTAATTGCTTACTGGGATCAGAAGCTATATATTACTTAATTTCTCATTGCCCAGTGCGCATGTTAATGTCTATTTCTTTTACTAAGGCTGTGAAGCCTGTGTTAATGTTTATTGGAATCCCCACAACCACAAAAGTTGTCATCTTAATTACTGCATATATATTTGATTTGAATCCACATGATGAAGACCATAAATCAAATTTCCAAACCCAGCAACCAAAGAGTGAAATGAAATTATTACATATTTTCTATATATTAATGAAATTTCCAATAATCCCCATACATATATTTACGTAGCAGATAGCTACTCCTTAATTAGGTTAGTAGCCCTAAAAAGTAACAACAACTTAACGAGCTAGCATGGAATTGTTTTATTTACAACAATAATATCAAGACGATCACTGAGAGGCTTGGTGACCTTGTACAGATCGTAGATTGAACGACATCGTTTCTTCTTCCCAATTCTTGGCCCGTAAGTACCAATTACTTCTTCTTCTTCTTCCTCCTCCAGCACCTGAAGGTCTTGTCTACTTTTGCCGCTATTGCCATGGCTTTCTTCTTCGGTGCCGTTTTGATCACTGGAGTCTGATTCTGATTCTGATGGTCCGCTGAGTTGAATGAGTTGCTGGGCCGCGTCTATTTCCACCTCTGAGAAATCCTTGTAATTCCGTTTTCTGTTCTTGCAACCTCGTCTTGTTGGTTTCGCCATTGATATTTTATGTTAGCTCTCAGTTTTGCGTCCTTATATACAACGCCCAAGTCAATATTTTTTATTACTTCTCCTGCACGCACAAGGAGAATGATGAAAAAATGGACTGGGCCAGTCTTCAAGGCTTAGGTCTTTTTCGGCCCCAAAGGCAGGTTGACCCGAACCGTGTTTACGGATCAAACTATTCTGGGCTCACGTTGGGCCAAATTCAACATTTTTTTTTTTCTTCTTTTAGAGCTTTAGTAGCTGGTCCAGTTTATAAACACATTTTAGATTAGAGAGAATTATAGAAATAGTCATCAAACTTTATCTCAAATATCACTTTGGAATATTTTTTTTAAATTTACCATTTTAAAATAAAAAACCACTTTTTTAACCTCTCCATCCCAATTGGGCTCACGTTGGGCCAAATTCAACATTTTTTTTTTTCTTCTTTTAGAGCTTTAGTAGCTGGTCCAGTTTATAAACACATTTTAGATTAGAGAGAATTATAGAAATAGTCATCAAACTTTATCTCAAATATCACTTTGGAATATTTTTTTAAATTTACCATTTTAATATAAAAAAACACTTTTTTAACCTCTCCATCCCAATTTAAACTTTAGTAGCATTTTAGACTAAAATCGACGAAACTACCCTCCCCTCCCTTTCTTCCTCACACGTGCACAACCCCCACCTCTCTCTTTTCTCTTCTCTCTCCTCTCTCACAGGTCACCTTCTCCCATGATTTCGCTGTTATTCGGTGGCCAACAACGACGAGACCACTATCGATCTATTCCTCTCTCCTTCCTCTTCCTTCCCCAGCCCTTCAATCATCTTAGAAACTCACATGCAGAAACTCCATAAAACTCACAGAAACCCACTCCTCGTTGGCGATCTAGATTTTTTGGCAAAATCGAGGTCGGCGACCACTTGGGTTTTCTTCCCCAGGTCATGACGAGTCTAGCCATGTCATCTTTTTGGTCAACAAAGTGTTGACATAGTGTTGACAGAGTGTTGAGATATCAACCATGTGGCGATTACAAGAGTATTTTTGTCCGATATTGGGCCAAAAAGTAAAAAAAAATTAGTTTTGAAGCTAAGGGTTAAAAAAGATTTTTAGGCATTAAAAGGGTATGTTGAATAGATTTTCCTATCGCTTTGGTCTGCCAACTTTTTTTAAAAATTATATAGTCCAAGAACTTTCACATGCGTATCACTTTAATCAATTTCATACATTTTTTTTGTTAATTTTAGTCACGTATATCACGTTGGGGAAAGAAAAAGAGGGGATGAGTTATCATTTTTACCTTACAAAATAGGTCACATGCTGCACTTGTGATTAAATTGACGGAAAAAGTGAATGGAATTGATAGAATGGACTTAAGTGAAACACAGGTGAAAGTTTGAGGACTATAGAATTCAAAACATAAGTTCATGAACCAAAGTGATACTAAAGGTATAGTTTGATTACCACTGTTGTCATTTTCACTTTAAATTAATACCATATTAGTTTATAGAGATTTTTTTTGATAAGTCCATTTGGGCACTTTTATTGTTCAATAAACCCAAACACGGAAGCACATTATCCTGCCGGCACACTTTTTAAAAATCAAGTACTACAGTAATAGTATTACTGTAGAAGCGTTACTATAGCGCGCTACAATACTTTTGAGAATTGTTACTGTTTAACAGTAACAATTCTTACTTTGCAAAAAAACTAAAAAATAAAACAACTTATACAAAGTTTACACTTTTTTTTTTTGTATAAACACATCAAAAATAGCATAAACCCAAAAAGCTGAAGCTCATTTTTATTTTTATTTTTTTATATCTAGAGTATTGTTATTATTAAACATTAATAATCACATTCTGAACCAAATTAAAAAATTGTCACTTTTTATTAGAGGACAAGCATGCATTGTTATTGTTACTGTTGGACAGTAACAATCACCTTATTGTTACTGTCAGATAATAACAATTGTCAGACAGTAACAATTATCTTATTGTAACTGTCGGACAATAACAATAAGGTATTGTTACTTAGAATCCAATACTTACAAATTGAACATGTACATATACACAACATTGATCCTAACAAGAAATTTTTACATATACATATAGAGAGACAGCTAAAGCTGCAAAAAATATTAGAAAAGCTTCTTGGAGACAAATGTATTCAACAAGCAAATGACTTTTGATTTCGGGAGCTCACTAGTATCAACTTGCTTCGTGGGAGGACCCAACTCAATTCCTCTACTCTGTTTTGCACAAACATCAAAGTTTTAGAAACAACTCCTACAACACATACACAACAATCTCACAAAAGAAGAAAAGGTTGCAGAATTTAAGCTTTCTTTAGTGCTAAGTTGATGAATTGATTGATCTGATTATTACACAAGTACTAACCCAAGACTTAAAGGGTTACTCATGAACAAACAAAATAAGACATGCACACACAGAGGCAAGCACACTAGATCTGCAATGCATCTCAGATCTACTAATGCCCCTCTCTAATTTCACAACAACACCCACAGCTCAAATAAAATCTAATCTTTTTATCCTCAAATATTGATAAAATATAACCCATGAAACTAGAAAGAACATTAGCTTGTTTTGAAATATTACAAACGCACATATTGTAATCCAATTTTAAAACAAGTATTCATGGATTAACTTAGAAGCATCTGATCCTTCACCGATCAAATACAAGACCCAGGATTAAGTACACCTAGAAAACATTTGAGTTGCATGTATACCAAAGAAAAGCAAAAGCAGACAAAGTTACAAAAAGAACTTATTATCAAATGCTAATTATTGATTGATCTATGGGGATATAAGCACTTTTTAGAGATGTAGATCAAAACCCAAAAACACATAAACAGATTGTTGAGGTTTGATTTCAAACTACAAGCTTGAGAAAGAAGTTAAAAATTTGGAATTACTTGAATTTTCTGATCCTGGAACTCCCACTTGAGCAATCAAAAAGATGAGAAAGATGGTCTAAAGCACCCATTCTAGCTAGCTACGAATCACTTTTGCTATGACGTAGATTTGAACCAAAACAGGAGACAAAAAAAACTAACAAGTGTGAGAAAGTAAGAAGGAACCAAAATTCAAAAATATCCCAAAAGCTTTTGATTCAGATATTTTTAGACACAAATCACCTGCCCAATGGACATAAGACCTTGGGGGCTCCTTTGCTTTTATAAGCAAACGCTCTATCCGAAGCTCTCTCTCTTAAAAAGTGTAACGACCCGTACCTTTTAAGTATATTATAATAGGGCCCAACGTTGACTTTTGGATCTAGCAAGATTTTAGTTTTGACCTTGGATCCGTTAGGAAGGTCTTGAGCTCACGAGTTCATTGACATGCGGCATGGGTTATTTAGAGCTCCGGTTAGAAAGTTAGGAACGTGTTAAGGAACTCAAAAGTTGACTTTTTAAATTGCTCAGATTTTAGAGTTGACTTTGACATGGTTACGTAGAGCTCGACTCCACGAGTTCGTAGACACGTAGCATGCATCATTTGGAGTTACGGTTTGAGAAATATGGAGGTTCAAAGTGAGGGGCAAACTTGTAATTTCATTGAAATAGGTTTAAAATTCCAGAAATTTCTGGAATCTCCTTTTCCCCCTTTTATTTCTCTCTCCTCTCCCTCTCTCTCCCGCACTCTCAGTCTTCTCTCTCTCTCTCCTCCTCTCTTCAAGGCCAAACTTTGTATGGCCATAACTCCTTCGTTTGATGTCCGATTCTGGTGATCTTGGTATCGTTGGAAAGCTATCGACGATGCCTTTCCACTGATAGTCTCAGATTATCATTCCGATCAACCCTGAAGACGCAGAAGCCCAGTTACAGTCGCGCCACCGCCGTCGTTCTTCGTCGATTTCCGCTGTTTGTGGCCCTGTTTGGGTCGGATTCTTAATGGGTTTTGCTTCCCTCTTCATGTGCTTCCTTTCCCCTAAGGTATTGCCCTCTAAATTTGAGTATTTTCGTTTATTAATTTTTGGAGTTTACACACCCATTTCGGGTTCTCTTGGAAAACTAAGATTGGGTGGTGTTTTGAGTTATTTTTGGACATTAATCACTCTTAGGAACTTCCAATTGAGGATTAGAACAAGAAATTTTAAGGAATTTCAAGAAATTGGAAAGTTGGGAAAATTGGGGTTATGCCCATTTCGGGTTTGGCTTAGATTCCAAAATTTATTTAAATTGTGTAATGTTGTGGGCGACCTCCGTCATTAGGAATAGGAACATATAATCGAAGTTTAGAACAAGAAATTTGGGAAATTATTGAGGAAATTGGAAGTTTGAGCGTTGGTGCTTATGCCTATTTCGGGATTTCTAGAAATTTAAGGTGTTCATGGTGATTTAATTGAAATTGGACACTTTTGGTTGTCGAAATGACACCCGGACGACGCTCGACCAAGTTAGATAGAATGGAGATTAATTGAGGAAATTACCGGATTAAAAATGAACTAGTGGCGTTGGATTTTGAGTCGAGAAGGAAATTTAGTTGGGTTATGGGTTGAATTTAGAATTATGAAGCAAAAGGCCTAGAACTCATACACTCTAGTTTTTCAATTATTATTTGGAAGTTTATCCTAACGAAAGCTATTCTTACTTTAGGCGATACTCCCGAGGCTCGAGACGATCCAGCCGGAGACCAAAGCTAGGCTATCTCTGTGAGTTGACTTGTTTATAAACTTCTTGAGTTAATTGATATTATATTATAGTTATATTTATAGTATGAGTTTTATTTGGGCTTTGAGCAAATTATTTCGCAATATTATTGGTTTGTAAGTTTAATCTCTGGATTTCTTAAATAAGTTTTTTTAAAACGGTGGGTTTGGAGATTGTTATACATCGGATTTCAAAGGGTTATTGTGCCGAGGATTTTATTAGTTGTGGTTTGAGGAATTAAAAAGTGGATTTAAATTGCCGTATGAGTACCCAGCTACAGATAAGTTCAGTAAGGTCTTTGGGACCCATCGTGACACACACATAGGCTTTGGGCCGTGTGTTGCGGTGCCTCGCCCTTTGGGGGCAGCTCTGCGTGCACGTATGACCAGTTATTTACCCTGCCTGTACGATGCAGAATTCCGTGCAGGTGTATGGCCAGTTAGATTCGTCCTGCCTGTACGATGCAGAATTCCGTGCAGGTGTATGGCCAGTTAGATTCGCCTTACCTGTACGATGCAGAATTCCGTGTAGGTGTATGGCTAGTTAGATTCGCCCTGCTCATACGATGCAGCATTCCGTACGAGTGTATGGCTAGTTCTGCCTGTGCGATGCAGAATTCCGTGCAGGTGTATGACCAGTTAGATTTGCCCTTCTCGTACGATGCAGCATTCCGTACGAGTGTATGGCCAGTTTTCCAGGGTACTTAGATGACGGTTTTATTTATATTGTTAGCTTACAGTTGTTCTTGAGAATTACAGCTTTCAGTTCTTAATTGATATTTTAAGGACTCAACCAGTTTTATTGATTTATCAGAGTTTTCAGTTCTGGTTTTATAAATTGGGACTTTGATCAGTTTTATTATTTTCTAAAAGAGTTTTGCAAATGGATTTTAAAAGCGGATTTCTACAAAGAGTTTTCAGTGGATTTTTATGAAATGTTTAAAGCTAGGGGAATCTCAAAGGGTGAAATGAAGTGTTGAGAAACTTGGAATTCAAAGGTTTAGGCGAGAATCGATTACCAAGGTTTGAGAACAAAGGTTATTTGAGGATAGTGGAAGGATTAATTGAGGTAAATTGGTTCCGAATGGATATCGAGGATTCTAAGGTTATTGGAGAATTTAGTGGGATTCTAAGTCAGGACCTGGTGGTGTAATTCGAGGTGATTTTCAATTTAGGGGATAAATTGAGGATAATTGAGGTATTACAGATTGGGACAGTGAATTGGATTAGTTAGAGGATGGATGATCAGGTTAAGGATTATGATCAGGCTAAGGACTAGGATTTATGATTTGTGGATTGATTTTGATTCGAGGCTTTAAGGTGGTTCTTTATATGATTACTTTAATTGATTTTAATTTGAGGTTACAGTAGTTTCACTCACACGAGCTCTAGTGAGCTTACCGGGTTTGTGTGTAAACCCAGTGCACCTGTGGTTGGGTGCAGGGTTTGGTTTTGCAGGTTAAGCAAGCTGAGGAGGCAGTGGAGAGAAGATGAGGCAGTGAGACCAGCAGTGTTTCAGAAAGTTATTTTACAGTTTGATTTTTACGTAAAAGGTTTTACACTTGGTTTTATATGAATTGTTTTGTAAACTTATAGTTGTTTTCAGGAAATTATTTTATACTCATGGCTCACAATTTCAGAGAAAGGGGTCCACAGCTTCAGGAAAGAGTTTCAGTTGCAAGTAACAGTTTTTAGTCACGTGCCCGAGGGTCGGGGCGTGACAATTGCTTAAAGAATTAATTTTGATCATAATCCAGAAGCCTAAATTGATTTGTATCACCAAAGTAATATAATTTAATTGAAAGTTTCTAGGGATTACGGTTTCCATGATCAAGCTTGTAGTATCAAATGATTTACACAGTTTATTTCCCAAAGGATTTATGCTTTCAGGATTGATACTAGCATGTTACAGGTTGGTTAAAACATAAGGTTACTCCTAGTGGTTTCCTTCTTGCTCAAAGGTGTAGGAACTACTTAGAAATTGTTTTTTCTAGTAATCTGGTAACATGATAAGGAATGAAAAAAGGCATATCAAGTCATCTTGCTCAAAAGTGTTGCTTGGTTTTGCATAAACAGTTTTGTTACTTTCCTAAAGTATGAATTAATTTTTTTTTTTTTTGATAGCAGGTTCTTAGACACTTCTATATGTTTTATTTTTTATTTTTTTTTTCCAGTTATCTCCAACCTTGCTCAGATAGAAACACTCACTGGTTCTAATTTTAAGAAATGGAAACAAGATGTAGAGCTATATCTAGGCTTATCCGAGTATGACCTAGCCTTAAGAGAGGAGAAGCCTGAGCAAATCACCCCTGAGAGTACACCTGAGGAGAAAGTGAAAATGGAAAAATGGGAGAAGTCAAATAGAATGGCCTTATTGATTATGCAAAAGGCTATGACTGATACTGTTAGAGGTGGGATAGATATCTGTGAAAAAGCCAAGGATTTTCTAGAAGCTGTTGGTGAGAAGTTTAAGGAATCTGAAAAAGCTGAAACTGGAAATTTGATGACTGCTTTAACATCTACCAGATATGATGGACAGGGGAGTGTGCGTGAGCACATTCTGAAGCTTATAGATATTGCCTCTAAGCTCAAAGCCCTGGACATTGCAATTTCTGATTCTTTTCTGGTTCATATGGCATTGACCTCATTGCCAAACCAGTATGGACAATTGAGGACTACTTATAATACTCAAAAAGACAAATGGAGTTTGAATGAACTCATCTCCATTTGTGTCCAAGAAGAAGAAAGAATTAGAAAGGAGAAGGGAGAGGTTGTTGTTAATCTAGTTGTTAAAAACCAGTTCAAGAAAGGCAAATTCAAAGCTGCCAAGGAGAATCAGGTTCCCAAGAATATGCCTCAACCTACCAAGGACCCCAACACACCTAGCAACTCTCACAACTTAGGACCAGTTCAAACTACACTTTTCAAGTGCTATTTCTGCAAGAAAGGTCATATGAAGAGGAACTGTTTTAACTATAAGGGTTGGCTAACCAAGAAGGGTAAGAAACATATTTTCCATTGTATTGACAGCAATTTAGTTACCATTTCTTCAAACACTTGGTGGTTAGATACAGCCTCACCCATACATATTTTTAATACTATGCAGGGCATGACAAGAAAAAGGACACCAAGTGAGGAGGAAGCAAGAGTTTATGCTGGCAATGGAATAAAAGTAGCTGTGAAGGCCATAGGAGTTTTTAGTTTTAGGTTAGAGTCAGGTTATTTATTAGAGTTGGACAATGTATTTGTCATTCCTTCTATGAGAAGGAACTTAGTTTCGATTTCCAAACTTATAGATTCTGGTTTTACTTTCAATATTAATAAAGATGGCTTTCATTTTTATTTAAATTCAGTTTTTGTTGATAAAGCTTTAATGTTTGATGGATATTGGAAACTGATGTATGAAATGCCTGCAGAAACCTATTTGATTGAAAATACTGTAGGGAATAAGATACCTAGTTCTAAGGAAAGTTCATCTTTCCTATGGCATAAAAGACTAGGACATATCTCTAAAGAAAAGATACAAAAATTAGAAAAGGATAATATGCTTCCAAAACTGGATTATACAGATTTTAATATCTGCATAGAGTGCATAAAAGGCAAAATGACCAACTCTAGGAAGCAAAATTCTAACCGAAGCCTACAACTGTTAGAAATAATACACACAGACATTTGTGGCCCTTTTCCAATCCAAACCATATGTGGGAATCAGTATTTCATAACCTTCATAGATGATTTTTCTAGATTTTGTTATTTATACTTAATCTCAGAAAAATCGAAAGCCTTAGAAGTTTTTAAAATTTTTAAAACTGAAGTTGAAAAGCAGTTGGATAAATCAATTAAAATTGTGAGATCTGATAGGGGAGGGGAGTTTTATGGTAGGTATGATGAGTCAGGGCAAAACAAAGGACCTTTTGCTCTTTACCTACAAGAACAAGGCATACAAGCCAAATACACTACACCTGGTGTAACACCCCGCACTTTTCAAAAATGGTTTTGAAAAGCTTTTTAAAGATTCTCGGGATTTTAATTTGGAAAGTAAAACGTTTTGGACGTTTTTCAATTTTAAAGTTTGACTTTTAAAACTTGGGTTAAAAGTTGACTTTTTGTTTGAGCAAGGTTTCCACGTTGACTTTGGGTTCGTTGGAAAGGTCTCGTCCTCACGAGTTCGTAGACACGTAGCACGCGTCAAACGGAGCTACGGTTTGTAAGTTACGGACGTGTGAAGAGATGGACAAATTGGTAATTTTGAAAAAGTTAGATTTTTAAAAGGGGGGCACAGAACCCCAGAAATGAGCAGTTTTCTCTCTCCTCTCTCTCGATAGTTCTCCTTCCCTCGCGAGTATACTTTCCAGCCGCGCGTGGCGGCGCGTCCGGCGACGGGCCGGCCTGGTTTTTGGCTCGTTGTGCGCGCCTCTCCTCCCTCTTCCCTCCGGTGTTGGTGCCTCCTCCTGAAACAGCCCGGAAAGAGGAGAATCGCACGTGCACAGTCGGCGTCACGGCGGCGATCTCGGCGATTCCGACGACGACGTGACCTCCCACCTGCCCAGATCTCTTCCTCTCGTCGAGCCTAGCGTGTTGGTGGGTTCGATTGCACCGTTGGACCGCCGTGGGCGGCGGATTAAGTGTGGGTGTGCTGCCGGCTTTCCGGCCAGTTTTCACCCTTTTCCGGCCACTTTTGGCCGTCGACCCAGGTTCGAGTTTTGATCCCCTCGATCTCCTCTACGTGCCTGTGTAATTTGTTTTAGCTAAACACGATCTTCGTTTTTGGCAGTTGACCGCCCGTTGACCGTCAGAGGACTCGCTGCGTGTGACGGTTCCAGCGGCTGTTTCCTTGATTTTCGGCTTCAGGCCAACCACCCCAGCTTGTGAGTGAGTTTGGGTGAGTTTCTCGGACCCTTCGAGTGTGTTTTCCGGGGGCCGGGCAACCCCCGAGCGTGGTGGTTCCCGCTGTTTGGGTGATTTTTGGCTTGTTTAAGAACCTGTTGTGACGTCTGTTGTTATATGTTGGACTGTCTGGTCTTAACAGGTACGCTCGGCTTGGGAATTTGTACCCCCGATGCCGTTATGCTGCCGGATTTTAGAATCCGAGCAAAGGAGCCACGAAGGACACGAAGGGTAGTTTAGTCTTTTCGTGTGGTCGCGGTGAGTGAACCTAGGACCCTTTAATTCTCAGTTTAATTAGTCACTTGGTTGCTTGTGTGTTGTTTGTTTGGGTTGCTTGTTACTAGTAAAGAGGGGTACGGAATTAGGAATGGAATTTCCGAGGATTTAAAAGACTGATTGAGGACTTAGTAAGGATTAGTGGTTTGTTGAGGTCCGGTGAGTCCAGGTGGAGAACTTTGGTTAGGATTGGGATTCCCGGGCTTTTAAGATTATTGCTTGTTAAGGTGATTTAGCGTGGATCTTGGTTTTGGAAACTGATTTTGAGAATTCAGTTTATTCTTGATTAAAGATAAAGATCCGATCTTATTTGTCAGTTTTTTTGGAAACGTTGGTTCTTTAAGAAAAGATTTAATTTTAAATTTGAGTTTTGATTAGTTATCTCGTCTTATCAAAAAGGGTTGGAACTTGGATTTTGGGGTTTTGAACTGAAACTATTCTATTCTGATTGGTATGGTTTTCAAGCACCCAATGGATACTCGTTCTGCTTCTCAGATTGTATAGGTCTTTGGGACCCATCACGGCACACACATAGGCTTTGGGCCGTGTGTCGGGATGCCTTGCCCTTTGGGGGCGGCCCTGTGTGCACGTACGGCAGTTGTTGGCCCTGCATGTGTATGACAAACCTTGGCTCTGCACATGTACGGCAGGATATTGGCCCTGCATGCGTACGGCAGGTTCTGAGCC